>CAJHNH020003981.1:47500-51904 GCA_905116865.2 Candidula unifasciata
TCCACGCGGTTTTATGCCCCGATTCAACATGTCGGCAGGTAAATTGCATACGGCCTGTGCTAATCGCCTGTCTCAGGTTGACAGTAAATGCGCTATCCTCAGTATGCGTTGTGTCCTGGAGGTCTTCGTTTTGTTTCCCTGAAGCCTTCATGTGACAGGTACGCTTCCCTGCAGGATGTCCATGGTTTCTTCCGGTCACTCAGACTAAAAAAATTTCACAGCACGAGAAACTGAGATACGAACTCAGCTGCTGCAGATGATTTTTTCACTAGAATTTCCAAACGGAAGTCAACCTGGACCCCCAGTCCAGGCACATCTGCAGCACTGGATTTACATATTGCCAAAACCCTGTTTGATATACAACAACTGAAGCCGATGCCACTCAGGCATTCCAACCTCACGCTAGCGGAGCGTCGTGAGGACATCGTTATCAAACCCGCAGACAAAGGGGGAGCAATCGTTATACATCCAAAAAGGGCAGCGATAACTTCAGGATGGTGCTTCCTACCACCCGCGTATGGAAGACGCCACGCTGGCTAACAATCATAAGGGGAAATCAGTGGTGACGACTCTCATCACTCAAGACCTCCTTCCCCAGAGAGCTAAGTCACTTCACATCTATGACTGTTGTTTGGGGAAACCTAGCTTTAACATGCTGCCTAAAATTCATAAAGCAAACACCCCAGCGATGCCCATAGTTTAAGCATGCTCGTGTCTAATCGAGCTTGCATCGGCACTTTTGGACAGCATTTTTTAACCATTAGTGGCCGAGCTTCCGTCTTACCTGAAGGACACCAATCATGCCATTGTAACTTTGGAGTGATTTTCACCTCAGACCATAGTAGGTATCAGGTCTTTACTTTGGATGTTGCCTCACTGTATACCTCCATCCCTCACAATGATGGCCTCTCGGCGTTGCGTTTCTTTCTGGACAAACGCAGTAATCCAGCCATTGCCACTGAACCCATCATACGTTTAACCGAGTTGGTTCTGACTCTCAATTTTTTTGAGTTTAACGGCCAGTACTTTGCCCAAATTAGTGGGGTGGCTATGGGCACTAAAATGGACCCCAGTTATGCCTCCCTCTTCATGGGTTTTTGATAATGGTTTTGGTGTCACCGATATGTCAGTTGTGGAACTGGAAAACTTCATTGAATTCTTCTCGAATTTTCACTCCAGTATCAAACTAACCCACCATATTTCTTCCTCTTCAGTCAATTTCTTGGACATTTCAGTTTCTATCAACCGTCGTGGTCTCACCACATCGGTCTACTATAAACCGACCGACTCCCATGCCTTTCTACTCTATGACTCCTCTCATCCTCAGTCTTGTAAGGACGCCATTCCTTTCGCTCAACTCTTGCGTTTTAGACGATTATGCAAGGATGATGATGACTTTCACAGTAGGGCCCACGAAATGATGGATTTCTTCCCGATTTCGTGGATATCCTGAGTCTGTCTTAGAATCTGCCTTCCGCCGCTCCCAGAGCATTAGTCGGGTGGATGCTTTCATCCCCAGGCCTAAACAGCAGAACCTTAGACCCATACCTTCCTTAACTTACCACCCTCATAACATTGCTATCAAGAACATCCTATTCCGTTATATGTCTATCCTCTGAGCGGACCCAGTAAATAACGCTGTGTTCTCAGAGACACCTCTACTGGCATATAAGCGAGACCGCAACCTCAGAGATTTACTGGTACACAGCAGAGTCCGAGAACCCACCCCAACTCATCCGGGCACTAAGGCTTGCCTTAGATCTCAGTGCAACACCTGCCCATACGTACTGAATACTTCAGATGTGACTTTTCCTAAAGGCACTTTTAGCATCATATGAAATGGTTTGGACACCTAACAAGAATGCCCTGGTACTATCTGCCACAGCGAGCTACACTAAAACGTTACAACGGGTATAAAGCGAGTGGAAGACCTCGGAAAAGATGGAGTGATGGCATTAAGAACAGCCTTACAGAAATGAACATCAGTCTTAATAGTGCTCTTGACAGAGCTCATCAACGAACATTACATCTCCCCCCGACACTTCGATGAGGTACAAGGTGGAAGAGAAGAAGAAGAAGAAGAAGAAGCATCATAGAGGAATTCTCCTGCACTAGTAGGAACGTCATCTATTCTATCATCTGCAAATGGTGCAACATCAAGTACATCGGGGAAACTGGTCTTCGCTTAGCCGACAGGTTTCGCCAGCACCTTCATGACATCACTAACCAAACAGCCAGGCCAGTTTCCACTCATTTCAACAGCGCTGATCATCGTGGGACCGCTGACATTCAGGTCACATCCATCAGATCCTGCTCATCTGACGATCGACATCGGAAAACTTTGGAAAACCGACTTATATATTTGATGGGTAACCTCTCACCACTAGGCCTTAACACCCAACATAGCTTCATATAAACTATTAGTGCCCCGGTAACGCACCCTTATTCCCCTCCATCCCTTCCACCCATCCCTCCCCACTACACCCACGCCCATTCCACATTGTACGTTAGTTTCTGACTTTCATATATTCTCTAGCTATGAGGGTTATCCCTTGGGTCTCGACAGATTATGTTGCTGGTTGCTTGACACTGCATAATATACTTGGATACTAGTGTGCATCTCTTTCTCTCTCTCTCTCTCTCTCTCTCTCTCTCTCTCTCTCTCTCTCTCTCTCTCTCTCTCTCTCTCTCTCTCTCTTTCTCTCTCTGTGTGTGTGTGTGTGTGTGTGTGTATATACCAAGTTTTCTCTGGTCTTCCCTCTCCTTACTCTTCTCCTCTTCCTCTCCCCCTTTCTGTTTTTTTCTCTCCTACATTACCCCCCCCCCCTCTCTCTCTCTCTCTCTCTCTCTCTCGCGCTCTCTCTCTCTCTTCTTTTCTTTTCTCTCCCCTATTCATACAAACTTTCATTCTTCCATTCATTTTTCCTCGTTACATATATATGCGCTGTCCTAATGTGGAACAATTTCGTGATAGTGTTCGAACGCACTCCTCCTATACAGTGTACATATCTCGTTTTGACTACCGAGATGGTAAGTATTTGTACACACTTGGGGTATTCAATTCTGACTCGACAGATATTTTGTATAACAATCATCCTTACTGTCTCTGACAGTCAGAGAGAAGCACTGCATCACGAGACCCTTGTTAACGCGATGTCAGATTAACATACATTCAGACCCATCCATTCATACATCATTTAATCTACCCATCCTTCCTCTCATCCACCCATATATCCTATCATCCATTCATCCCGATCCACTCAGCCTATTAATCGATTTGTCCATCCATTCATTGCTCCCCACGTTTCTTTGCACACCTACCCAATGTAAAATACATCACTAGTCTCTGCTACCTACACAGCAGGTATCTCAGGAAACACGATGTTTGTGTGCGTGGGCTCCATTGATACTTTGTATAACAATCACCCTTACTGTCTTTACTTGCTTGATGACAGTAAGAGATAAGCATTACATTATGAGACCCTTGTTTTTACCCGATTAAATATATCAGCATACATTTAGCCCGATCCATCCATCCATCTACCATTGCATCTATCCACGAACGTAACCATCGTCCAGCCCATTCATCTACCCACACCATTTATCCCATCATCCACTCAATGCTATTTTTCACCGCTTCCCACCATTCTGGCTGTTACCAGCTTTGCACTTGGGTTCGACTAATACTTTGTATAAAAATCACCCTTACTGTCTCTATTTGATAGCTGACAGTAAGAGAGAAGCACTGTGTTACTAGACTCATGTTTTTACCTCATTTCATATTTGGTCGATCCATCCATCCATCTACCATTCCATTCATCCACAAATACAGTCATCATTCCATCCATTCATCTACCCACCCATCTATCCAGGACACACTCATCCATTCACTCCACCTTCCACACATGCCGTTTTCCCATCTATCCCTCCATCGCTCCTTTACATTCTGGTTGTTACCAGTTTTACTCTCGGGCTCGACTGATTACTTTAGTATAACAAGCATCCTTACTGTCTCTATTTGATAGCTGACAGTAAGAGAGAAGCATCTTATCACGAGACCGCTTTTTTTACCCGATTCTATATATTAGCAATTTCATTCATCCACTAATATAGCCATCCTTTACCCATCCACTCATCTACCCACCCATCTGTCTCACCACCCACTCGCCCACTCACCTCACCATCCACCCTAGCTATTTTTCCATTGCTCCCTTACATTCTATTTTTTAACCAGCTCTGCGCTCGGTTCGACTGATACTTTGTATAACACTCACCCTTACTGTCTCTATTTCATAGCTGACAGTAAGTGAGAAGCATCGTGTCTTGATACCCTTGTTTTTACCTGATTTCCTATATCGGCCGATCCATCCATCTACTATACTTTCCATCCATCCAATAAAGAAT
>CAJHNH020003982.1:0-51804 GCA_905116865.2 Candidula unifasciata
GTGTAGTGGCAGAAGGAACCAGTCTACAAGACACTGACACTTGTTGGATCTTCATAACCTGAAAAACACAAAAGCAACACCCATGATCGAACCGTATCTAATGCACCTGGTCAATCAACATCCTTACCATCTCCTCATGCTCAGATAAACTTGAGGTTATTCCCAACCATGAAGGTTGGTCACCTCTATCTTAGAATCCATTTAGTTTCCTAGAGTGAGCACCAGATCATAAACTCGAAGAATTCCTGGATACAGTTCTGTAGCAAAGGTTAGACAGATCTCCATTATTTACCGTTCCCTCTAACGTAGAAAATAAGGGATCTGCGATGAAGTCCAAACCAAGACCTACTGAAATATGTCATGAAAACAATACGACAGTCGAAGCTTGTTGTGGTTACGAAATCACCTAGCAACAGCGGACATGACGTCATGTCTGCCTATAAGCTTTTTGTCGTTCAAAACAATTCAGAGACTTACCAAGTTCTGATACCGAATACCAGCAAATAATTAACGATACAAAGTTATCAATACTACAAACCCACTCCAGATATGTAGATTGATTGAATTGAAAAGGTTTAAAAGACCATTTCAAAGCATTCTGCGAGAAATGTCAACCGAAAGTGCATTCCGATCTGGAGCTCCTTTCGCCACCTTCCTTGTCAAGAGTCGTAGGAAAACAGATTCGCATTATCCAGCTGCTGACCTTACTTACCTACATCACAGACACTATGAACTCAATTATTCAATTAAAAAGTCCTTAAGAAAACTCACCCCTTGTAAATAAAAAAGAGAACAAGGAATCTTGTCTGTATAACGGTCAATTTGCGAGACACAAGGAAAAACGCCTGCCTCCAAGACCGGACTGTAGAGAGTGACGCACACAAACACGTCCCCTAACAACAGCAGTTAGCGAACGAATTGCGCTCACTAATGCAGTGCAGTGGTCAGACAATTTATTTAGAATAGGCGCAGAAAATGTGTCCTAACATTCAATTCGACACTCAAAGCCTAAAAGAGTCATTATCAAAGGGTTTTATATGGATTTTTCCTATCAGGACTCCCCCACAACAAACGAACTATCTAACTATGCTTGGCCTATTCTATTACATAGTTACGATGACGAGTTTGGGGTGGTCAGCTATATGGACCTTCCTGCCGTGGCAGATGTGTGGATGCGGTCATGCGACACCTCCCAGATCATGGTCGCGTGTTCAAGGCACCCAGGAACGCCTGGGATACCACCCTTCTGAACACTCGTATCTATGTACTTGTTAGTCATCAGATACTGTGTGAGCCGGCGAGCCATGACTGAGAAGAATATCTTACCCTCAACATTCAACAGCGAGATGGGCCTGAATTGGGAAAGTCTCTTCCTATAGTAAATACTGATTGCCCACGTTAGATTTTCGTTCACCAGTCTTCATAAAGTGAGCACTGCTCGCCCGTTCTTAAAGATACAACAGTCTTCTTGTAGTGAGCACAGCCCACCCAAGTTCTATGTTCGTTCACCAGTCTTTTTGTAGTCAGCACTGCTCGCCCCAGTTCTTAAAGATACAACAGTCTTCTTGTAGTGAGCACAGCCCACCCAAGTTCTATGTTCGTTCACCAGTCTTCTTGTAGTGAGCATAGCCCGCCCAAGTTCTATGTTCGTTCACCAGTCTTCTTGTAGTGAGCACAGCTCGCTCAAGTTCTATGTTCGTTCACCAGTCTTCTTGTAGTGAGCACAGCTCGCTCAAGTTCATTGCTGTTTGATCAGTCTTCTTGTAGTGAGCACTGTTCGTCCCACTTCGATGTGGTTTCACCAGTCTTCTTGTAGTGAGCACTGTTCGCCCCACTTCGATGTGGTTTCACCAGTCTTCTTGTAGTGAGCACTGCTAGCCCCAGTTCAATGTTCGTTCACCAGCCTTTTTGTAGTGAGCACTGTTCGCCCTAGTTCATTGCTGGTCCACCAGTCTTTTTGTAGTTAGCACTGCTCGCCTAGTTCATTGCTGGTTCACCAGCCTTCTTGTAGTGAGCACTGCTCGTCCAAATTCATTGCTGGTTGACCAGTCTTCTTGCAGTGAGCACTGCTCGCCCCATTTCATTGAGGATACAACAGTCTTCTTGAAGTGAGCACAGGCCGCCCCAGTTCATTGAAGATACAACGTCTTCTTGTAGTAATCATTGCTTGCCCAAGTTCGATGTTCGTTCTTCAGTTTTCTTCTAGTGAGTTTTTTACTGGTTCACCAGCCTTCTTGTAGTGAGCACTGCTTGTCCCAGTTTATTGCTGGTTCTCCGGTTTTCTTGTAGTGAGAACTGCTTGCCCAAGTTTATTTCTGACTCACCAGCCTTTTTGAGGTGACCACTGCAGGCACTAGTTCGATGTTGGTTTACCAGTCTGCTTGTAGTGAGCAATGCTCGGCACAGTTCAATATTCGTCACCAGTCTTCTGGTGATGAAAGGACCCCCTTTCACACCGCTAGGGGTAATAAGTATAAAGTGCTAAAGCAGTGGTCCTAAACCTCCCTAATACCGTGACCCTTTAAATACAGTTCCTCATGTTGTGGTGACTCACAACCATAAAATTATATTTGTTGCTACTTCATAACATCAGTGAATATGTTTTCCCAATGATCTTTGGCGATCCCTGTGAAAGAGTCGTGACCCACATGTTGAGAACGCTGTGCTAGAGCGAAGCCTTTATTATTATTATATTACTTTCTGGCGGTCCTCAACGAAACTCTGTACCTACACCTTTGGAGGCATGATTCCACCCCCCCCCCCCCCTTTTTTTTTTTCAACTGAATAGACCAGTGATTCCCAAACTGTGCGCCGCGGCACCCTATGGAGCCACGACCTCTTCACAGTGGCGCCCCGAAACATTCGAAGATACGCGAGTTCAATTTCACCACAGAACAAAAACAAGACATGCAGTGGACTAAACACTTCTCCGACCTCTTGAACAGACCTGATCCTGAAAATCCCCCAGATATTCAACCAGCCTCTCAGGACATTGACGTTATTACTGAACCAAAAAGCGAACAAGAAATCCTTAAAGCTATCCACACGACGACTATCAGGGCAGCTATGTCACGACGTAATCACAGAAATAGTTCTGAAATCTAGAGCACAACTTAAAGAGATAAAGCCATACAGCAAATATAGTTAGCTGCGTATCCTTTAAAGGGCGTTGCAGAACCAAGCCTAGCATTTTTTTTTTTTTTTTTGGCTGTTTTCTTTTTAGGCAAGTTTAAGTCCAGTAGTTTGCCACTGTACTGAACGGTCGGATTATTGATACCTCTGTCGAAACCAATGCTAGCAGCAAGGCCGGAAGCTGGAATCGAACCCCACCCCCCCCCCCTCCGTCATTACGAAGCGCGTTCACAACGCCTAAGCCACAGACGCCGACTACTGCAAATAAACCCTCTGGACGACAGAGTTTACTACGAATCTGTATCTGCTCTTTTTCGTCTGACTGAGGATAGATCCTCAACCAACTCCCGCCAAGTCGTCCTGTCCTTTGCTATCGCATGCAGCACACTCCATGTCGTCTCTATCTTTAGAATTTCACTCGTTAGCTACATTTTCCTTGTATGTGTGTGTGTGTGTGTGTGCGTGGGTGTGGCCCACTTTATTTCTAGGCTAGTGTGGGTTCCCAGCACAGCCATCAGAGATGACCAAGGCAGACTGCTCACCACAGAACAAAAACAAATGCAGTGGACTAAAAACTTCTCCGACCTCTTGAACAGACCTGATCCTGAAAATCCCCCCAGATATTCAACCAGCCTCTCAGGACATTGACATTATTACTGAACCACCAAGCGAACAAGAAATCCTTAAAGCTATCCACACTCTAAAGAACAACAAAGCACCAGGCAAAGACGAACTGCCAGCAGAACGTCTCAAAGTAGATCCCAGCAAAACTGCTAGCATTCTAGAACCATTGTTCAAGGATATTTGGGAAAAAGAAGTGTTGCCTTATGACTGGACTGAAGGAACAATAGTCCAAATCCCCAAAAAAGGAGACCTAACAGACTGCAGTAATTGGAGGGGAATTACTCTACCCTCAGTACCAAGCAAAATATTTTGTAAAATCATCATAATGCGGCTTGAAAAAGGAGTAGATAAATGCCTACGAGTAGAACAAGCAGGATTCAGAAAGGGCAGAGGAACAACTGAACACATCTTCGCCATACGTAACATTTTAGAACAATGCAATGAATGGCAGAGAATATACATAAATTTTGTGGACTTTGAGAAAGCTTTTGACAGCGTCCATAGAGACAGTCTATGGAAAATTTTACGACATTATGGAATTCCAGAAAAAAAAAGTCAACATAATTGCTCTCTTCTATAAAGACTTTTCCTGCAGTATAAAAAATTACAATACATCCTTCCCAGTAAAGACAGGTGTAAGACAGGGATGTGTTATGTCATCTCTCCTCTTCAACCTTGTGATTGATTGGATACTAAAGAATACAGTAGACATGTCATTGAGAGGCGTACGATGGACTCCATTCACCATGCTTGAGGACCTTGATTTTGCAGATGATATAGCTATCCATTCACCATGCTTGAGGACCTTGATTTTGCAGATGATATAGCTATCCATTCACCATGCTTGAGGACCTTGATTTTGCAGATGATATAGCTATCCTATCACATAAACATGAACATATACAAGAAAAAAGTAACAGACTACACAGCACAGCAGAAATGGTGGGACTGAGAATAAATACAAAGAAAACTAAGATCATGACAAGAAGTCCAAACCAGCAACGAGTTACCATAAATAACCAAACTCTTAAAAATGTAGAACATTTTACATATCTTGGCAGTGTTGTGTCCCTGCCTGGAGGGACCGAAGAGGACATACAGTCACGTCTGAACAAAGCTAGAGCTGCTTTTGGAAGGATGAGGCAAATCTGGAAATCCAACAATTACTGCAGAGGAACGAAACTGCGACTATACAAGAGCATTATTTTGCTAGTTCTTCTTTATGGAGCGGAATGCTGGAGAATGACCAAAAAGGATACACACAAACTGTTCACCTTTCACCACACATGTCTACGCAGAATTATCAAAATTTTCTGGCCAGATACAATCTCAAACACTAAACTACTTCAAGTCACAAACCAAGAAACTTTAGACAGTATGATAACCAAGAGAAGATGGAAATGGCTTGGCCACGTTACGAGAATGAATCCTGATTTACCCGCCAAAACAGCTCTTATATGGACACCAGAATGAAAGAGAAAACAGGGGCGCCCAAAAACAACATGGAGACGAACGATGGAGAGCGACCTGGGTGCGGTATCTTTGACATGGAAAACTGCACAGGACAGGAAAGCATGGAAAGTCCTCTCTGAAGCCTCATGTGCCACTAGGCATAACGAGAACTGATGATGATGATGAGAGTGGGTTCCTGTGCAAAGACATTTTAGTTATACTGTTCTTAGGTTTTCTCACTGTGTGCCCTATTCAACGCCAGCGTCTTTTCTTCACCGTTCGATTCACCGGAATCTGTTTAGCTTTTTCGAAAAGTTTAACATTAATGATTCTATCATACCGTTTAAATCCATCTGTTCTTCGTTGGTTACAGCAGTACTTATTTGACATTAGAAAAAAATTTAAGCTTAATATTAACTTTAACTTCCCTTCACTTTCACACATTTCTTAGTGTTCGTTTACCCTTATGAAGAACTCGACTTTTTGTGTCTTTATGTCTTGCTTTTACTTAGTTAATAATTTTCTGTGGAATTCATAATCATTTCCACACACAAAAAACCCCTGTCAATGGTGTCTGCCAAAGGCGAATCTAATGTAAACTGATGAGTTTTATTCGATGCTTTGCTTTGCTCTGTTGTTACGCCTAGTACGACTTTCTGGACAATATATGATCTGCTTGGCCGAAAACTTGTATTTTTATTCCTTAGCATTTTATCAATTACATCCTTTAGTCCTTCCAAAATAATACCACCTAATATTTATTTCCAGAAACTGTCAGCAACAAAATTCCTCGGTGCTTTATTCCTACCCCCGGATGACGTCAAAGGACAGTCCCACATTTTAAAGGGCGGTACGACTGGGTTTCCCGGCTTTCTGATGCTCTAACGACCCCTAAACATTTAGAACTGGCCCTAACGCCAACCCACCCAGGTTCCACGACAGAGTGCAGCCTAGGCCCCACGACTGCATACAGCCTATCTACCACCCCCTGAAATATAAGACTGTCCGTGACCTGTGGGTTTCCCCTGTCTGGGGTAGGATATTAATAAAGCACCAATTATTCTTTAGTTTTCCCATTTCTGCTGATCGCCTTTTTGTAGCAGTTTCACAAGATATCTTTCTCTCTAATCTGCTGGTTATTGCTTCGGTCTCCCAGACTTTACTGAATAACTTGTGTATCAATTCCGTAGATTATTTTAAACTGGCATTATTCATTTATGCTGGCATACCATCTGGACCCGCAGCCTTCCCTTTCTTTAGTAAACCGAAAGCTTTCATAATTTCCCCTTTAAATGGTATCTCACAGTTGATATTCAGTTCCATTTCTTTTCCCCCTGTGGGTTCCAGGGCCCCATTGTAAGGAAAACAAGAATAGAGACACTGCCTCCCCAACAAGCATGTTGCAAGAGTCGACTAATTGGGAGCTTCCTTTGAATTCGAAGAAGAAGAAGAAGAAGAAGAAGAAGAAGAAGAAGAAGAAGAAGAAGAAGAAGAAGAAGAAGAAGAAGAAGAAGGAGAAGAAGAAGAAGAAGAAGAAGAAGAAGAAGAAGAAGAAGAAGAAGAAGAAGAAGAAGAAGAAGAAGAAGAAGAAGAAGAAGAAGAAGATGATGAAGAAGAAGAAGAAGAAGAAAAATGATCAAGAGAATGAGGAGAACCGATGAATCATTATATTGTAGTATAACTTGGGTGTCTTTAAAAAAAAATAACAAGGTAATTACTTCAGCCTTATAAAAAAACATGACACACTTAAAACAACCACAAAAGGACCCACTTGAGGTTTAAGGTTTGAACAACGGCTCAACAAAATGGCACACGGGTAGTAACCCATAAGTGCTCCGCTCTTCTTTTAACTCAAGTCCGAAGAAGCTCAGCACAGTGCACAGGCTCTGTAGCACTGGCGAGGATCCTGAAATACTTTTGGTAGATTTTTAACCAAAAATTTTGCCTGGGCAGCGGCGTTAGACTATTTTTTTTTCGATTTCCAACCGCCAAGGGATTTTTTTTTTTTTTTACATGGGCAACAATGCACACCGGTGTCCGATCTCACTACCCAGAGACAAGGGGGGAATTACTAGAAGTCAGAGTCTACGTGAAAAAATCCCAGAACCAATAGCACTTGAAGCGAACGCCATGTCTCGAGACCACGCAGCTGCCAGTGAATATGTTTAACAGTTTAATAATCCTAGAATACTACAGTGCCCATTACTAGAGAATGGAGGATGACTAAGTATGGTGAATTATAGATGGGTAGAAGAGTTCAAGGCCGGCATCTACTACGATATAAAGATATGTGCAAGCGGGACATGAATGTTTCAGGTATTGAGGCGGACTAGTGGGAACAAAATGCAATTGACCGCGTTGTTGGAGTTGGCACATCAAGAAGGGGATGAGAATAAAGTAAGAAATGGTAGACAGGTCGGTAGTTGTACCCAGACAGGACATCACACAAGCGATAATTACCCAGTGACACAAAGTGCCACCATGCGGATAAGGATAACCAGTGGAGAGGTCCCGGAAACCCCTTTCAGAAAACTACTGCTCGCCCCAGTTCATTGCTGGTTTACCAGCTTTCCTGTAGTAAATACTGCTTGTCCACGTTATATTTTCGTTCACCAGTCTTCTTAAAGTGAGCACTGCTCGCCCCAGTTCTTGAAGATACAACAGGCTTTTTTTAGTGAGCACAGCCAGCCCAAGTTCTTTGTTCGTTCACCAGTCTTCTTGTAGTGAGCACAGCCCGCCCCAGTTCTATGTTCGTTCACCAGTCTTCTTTTAGTGAGCACAGCCCGCCCCAGTTCTATGTTCGTTCCCCAGTCTTCTTGTAGTGAGCACAGCCCGCCCCAGTTTTATGTTCGTTCACCAGTCTTCTTGTAGTGAGCACAGCCCGCCCCAGTTCTATGTTCGTTCCCCAGTCTTCTTGTAGTGAGCACAGCCCGCCCCAGTTCTATGTTCGTTCACCAGTCTTCTTGTAGTGAGCACAGCCCGCCCCAGTTCTATGTTCGTTCACCAGTCTTCTTGTAGTGAGCACAGCCCGCCCCAGTTCTATGTTCGTTCCCCAGTCTTTTTGTAGTGAGCACAGCCCGCCCCAGTTCTATGTTCGTTCACCAGTCTTCTTGTAGTGAGCATAGCCCGCCCCAGTTCGATGTTGGTTCATTAGTCTTCTAGTAGTGAGCACGGCTCGCCCCAGTTCAATGGTTGGTTCACTAGTCTTCTTGTAGTGAGCACGGCTCGCCCCAGTTCGATGGTTGGTTCATCAGTCTTCTTGTAGTGAGCACTGCTCGCCCCAGTTCGATGGTTGGTTCATCAGTCTTCTTGTAGTGAGCACGGCTCGCCCTAGTTCGATGGTTGGTTCATCAGTCTTCTTGTAGTGAGCACTGCTCGCCCCAGTTTGATGTTTGTTCTCCAGCCATCTTGTAGTGAGCACTGCTCGCCCCAGTTTGATGTTTGTTCTCCAGCCATCTTGTAGTGAGCACTGCTCGCCCCAGTTTGATGTTTGTTCTCCAGCCATCTTGTAGTGAGCACTCCTCGCTCTAGTTCATTGCTGGTTCATCAGCGTTCTTGTATTGAATACTGCTCGTCCCAGTTCTTGAAGATAAAACAGTCTTCTTGTAGTGAGCACAGCCCGCCCAAGTTTTATGTTTGTTCACCAGTCTTCTTGTAGTGAGCACAGCCCGCCCCAGTTCGATGTTGGTTCATTAGTCTTCTAGTAGTGAGCACGGCTCGCCCCAGTTCAATGGTTGGTTCACTAGTCTTCTTGTAGTGAGCACTGCTCGCCCCAGTTCAATGGTTGGTTCATCAGTCTTCTTGTAGTGAGCACTCCTCGCTCTAGTTCATTGCTGGTTCACCAGCGTTCTTGTATTGAATACTGCTTGCCCACGTTCGATTTTTGTTTACCAGTCTCTATATAGTAAGCACAGTTCATTGAAGATACAATAGTCCTCTTGTAGTGATCATCACTCGCCCAAGTCCGATGTTCATTCACCAATATTCTTGTAGTGAGTTTTTTGCTGGTTCACCAGCCTTCTTGTAGTGAGCACTGCTTGTCCTAGTTTATTGCAGGTTCTCCGGTTTTCTTGTAGTGAGCACTGCTCGCCCCAGTTCATTGCTAGTTCACCAGCCTTCCTTAGTAAATACTGCTCGCCCCAGTTCATTGCTAGTTCACCAGCCTTCCTGAGTGAATACTGCTGGCGCCAGTTTGATGTAGCTTCACCAGTCTTCTTGTAATGAGCACTGCTCACTCCAGTTCATTGCCGGTACACCAGTCTTCTTGTAGTGAGCACAGCTTGCCCAATTTTAATGCTGGTTCACCAGCCTTTTTGAAGTGAGCACTGTTTGCACTAGTTCGATGTTGGTTTACCAGTCTGCTTGTAGTGAGCAATGCTCGGCCCAGTTCGATATTCGTCACCAGTTTTCAGGTAATGAAAGGACCCCCTTTCACACCCCTAGAGGTTATAAGTATAAAGTGCTAGAGCAGTGGTTCTAAACATCCCTAACACGTGACCCTTTAAATACAGTTCCCCATGTTGTGGTGACCCACAACCATACAATTATTTTTGTTGCTACTTCATAACGTCAGTGAATATGTTTTCCGATGGTCTTTGGCGACCCTTGTCAAAGGGTCGTGACCCACAGGCTGAGAACCGCTGTGCTAGAGCTGTGTGCCGCATTCTTCTTCTTCTTTCGTTCGCATGAAATAAATTGTCTATATCTGCAAAGCCGTCTCTTGTATGAATTTCACTGTCTTTTGTAATTCACTAAGCGGCCCGTAAAGTTTGACTTCCACAAGTGTCTCTTTTGGCCAAAGGTTTTGCCTGAAAGCGTTGAATATGGGACAGTCTTGAAGGATGTGATCTGTTGTTTCAGGTGCCAGTCCACAAGTACACATGGCCGATTGGCCAATCTTAAATTTGTTGTACATGTGGGAGCGAAGTCTATTGTGCCCTGTTCTAAGGCGAAGGATAATGACTTGCTCTGGTCTATCCATAATATGGTAATCATCTTGTGCCAGTTTTGGTGGCATTCTGATTGATTTGATCATTCTCTTCTTCTGTTGATAAGAGACTGGTATGTCAGGTTGTTCTTCAGTTGCACCTTCCTTAGCTAGTTTATCAGCTTTTTCGTTTCCGGGAACTCCACAGTGGGAAGGTATCCACTCCATTACTAATTTATGTGCCGCATTCGAAAATAAACGATTTTTTTTTTTTTTTAAATCTCTTACATACGCATAGTCAAACTTTTACTTGGGTTAGGGCGCCATGGACAAATTTAAATTGAAAAAAAAAAAGACACCGCGACAAAGAAACGTTTGGGAAACTCTAGTTTAGCGACTGTAATAAGTACAGTTACCTAACTTTTAAACACCTTGTGAGTACTGGAATCATTTTACAGGAAAATAACAGCCCTAGTGGGAGTTCTTTTTTACTGGCAATTCGGCACTCGATCGGTGATGTCGACATTACGCGTGCCGCCTTTACTTCCCCGGACTTTACCTGGTACCCACTTAAGGTCATTGTCTCTAAAAAAAAAAAAAATCTGGTTCGACGAGGGTTTTAAACGACGACTATCAGGGCACCTATGTCACGAGGTAATCATAATCACAAAAATAATTCTGAGATCTGGAGCACAACTTAAAGAGATAAAGCCTTACAGCAAATATAGTTAGTTGCGTATCCTTTAAAATACGTTGCAAAACCAACCCCAGCATTTTTTTGGGCTGTGGTTTTTTTTTTTAAAGGCAAGTTTCTGTCCAGTAGTTTGCCACTGTACTCAACGGTCGGCTTCTCGATACTGCTGTAGAAACCAAAGCAAGTCCAGCAGCTGGGATCGAACCCGGCACTCCGTCATTACGAAGTACGTTCGCACCGCCTAAGCCACAGACGCCGACTATTGCACATTTACTCTGTGGACGACACAGATTACGACGAATCTTTTTCCCGCCCTTTTTCGCCTGACTGAGTATAGGTCCTCTACCAACTCACGCCAAGTCGTCCTGCCCTTTGCTATCGCATGCAGCATACTCCGTGTCCTACCTATCTTTTGCATTTCAATCTTTAGCTCCGTTTTCTTTGTATGTATGTGTGTGTGTGTGTGTGTGTATGTATGTATGTGTGTGTGTGTGTGTGTGTGTGTGTGTGTGGCCCATTTTATTTCTAGGCTAGTGTGGGTTCCTGTGCAAAGACATTTTAGTCACACCGTTTATTCTCTCTGTTCTTCACTGGTTTCAGCAGTACTCATTGGACATTACAAACAATTTAAGTTGAAAATTAGTTTTAATTTCCTTTCACATCCACACATTTTTTAGTGTGAGTTTTCCCTCTTGAAGAACCCGAGCTTTCCTGTCTTTATGTCTGGCTTTCATTGAGTTAATAATTTTCTGTGGGATCCATAATCATTTCCTCAAAAAATGCCATGTCAATGCTGGCAAAGGCGAATGTAAACTGGTGAGTTTTATTCAATGCTTTGCTCTCTTGTTACGCCTAATGATGTTTCTGGTCAATGTATGATCTGCTTGGCCTTTTTTATTCCTTAGAATTATATCAATTACATCCTTTAGTCTTTCCCAAATAATACTACTTAATATTATTTATAGAAACTGACAGCAACAAAATTCCTCTGTGATTTATTAATATCCTAACACCCCAAATGACGTCAAAGGACAGTCCAACGTTTTGAAGGGAGGACTGGGTTTCCCGGCTTTCTGATGCTCTTAACATTTAGAACGGGCCCTAACGCCAACCCACCTAGGTCCCACGACAGAGTGCAGCCTAGGTCCCACGACTGCATGCAGCGTAGGTCCCACGACTGCATGCAGGCCTATCTGCCACCCCCTGAAATATTAGCCTGTCCCGTGACTTATGTGTTTCTCCTGTTTGGGGTAGGATATTAATAAAGCACCAATTCCTCTTTAGTTTTCCCATTTCTGCTGATCGCCTTTTTGTAGCAGTGTCACGAGATATCTTGCTCTGTAATCTGCTGGTTATTTCTTCAGTCTCCCAGACTTTACTGAATAAATTGTGTCTCAATTCAGTAGATTTGGTTAAACTTGCATTATTCATTTATACTGGGATACCATCTGGACCCGCAGCCTTTCCTTTCTTTAGTAAACCGAAAGCTTTCATAATTTCCCCTTTAAATGGTATCTCACAGTTGATATTCAGTTCCATTTCTTTTTCCCGTTCGGGTTCCAGGGCCCCACTGTAAGGAAAACAAGAAATAGAGACACTGCCTCCCCAACAAGCATGTTGCAAGAGCCGACTAACTGGGAGCTTCCTTTGAATTCGGAGTGCATCTGCCTGAGAGGCACGGAACCAGCAATCTGCATACAAGTAAGACACATTTGTAAAACGGATGTGCATGCAACACTCAGGTTCTGGAACAAGGCCAACGTCCAGAGGTGGACGAACAACCAGAACTTTCCGCCGGAGTTTACAGCCAGTGAACGCGAAGAAAAAGTTCCATTTCTCAATGCTAGATATCTGGAGCGACCTTTGGGGCTGGTCTATTCGTGAGTACTTAAAAATATTCTGCCCAGCTGTCCTTTTGATCTGTAGTGCTGGTGTGAATCTTTCCTTGACTATTTTTAATTAATCCAGTTGGCTGCTTATAATTAAGCGCTAACTTCCTTGTGGTGTTGTAGAAGAAAACGAAGAAGAAGAAGAAGAAGAAGAAGAAGAAGAAGAAGAAGAAGAAGAAGAAGAAGAAGAAGAAGAAGAAGAAGAAGAAGAAGAAGAAGAAGAAGAAGAAGAAGAAGAAGAAGAAGAAGAAGAAGAAGAAGAAGAAGAAGAAAAGGAAGAAGAAAAAGAAGAAGAAGAAGAAGAATAAGAAGAAGAAGAAGAAGAAGAAGAAGAAGAAGAAGAAGAAGAAGAAGAAGAAGAAGAAGAAGAAGAAGAAGAAGAAGAAGAAGAAGAAGAAGAAGAAG
Organism: Candidula unifasciata; assembly: GCA_905116865.2. Classification (NCBI taxonomy): domain Eukaryota; kingdom Metazoa; phylum Mollusca; class Gastropoda; order Stylommatophora; family Geomitridae; genus Candidula; species Candidula unifasciata. The sequence continues at coordinate 13,124 of CAJHNH020003982.1, forward strand.
AAGAAGAGAAGAAGAAGAAGAAGAAGAAGAAGAAGAAGAAGAAGAAGAAGAAGAAGAAGAAGAAGAAGAAGAAGAAGAAGAAGAAGAAAAAGAAGAAAGAAGAAAGAAGAAGAAGAAGAAGAAGAAGAAGAAGAAGAAGAAGAAGAAGAAGAAGAAGAAGAAGAAGAAGAAGAAGAAGAAGAAGAAGAAAGAAGAAGAAGAAGAAGAAGAAGAAGAAGAAGAAGAAGAAGAAGAAGAAGAAGAAGAAGAAGAAGAAGAAAGAAGAAGAAGAAGAAGAAGAAGAAGAAGAAGAAGAAGAAGAAGAAGAAGAAGAAGAAGAAGAAGAAGAAGAAGAAGAAGAAGAAGAAGAAGAAGAAGAAGAAGAGAATGATACTTAACATCGTGTACACCCTCGTGTATATAGGTATGTTAGGTACACTGAGTAGTATTTGCTTTACTCCTTGTGAGTGTCTCAATTAAAACTACTTTGTAGGTTGAACGGGATATCCAGGATATGCGCAGTTGGTTTTCAATTTAGGATTCGGTTCTTGTAATCGCAGGGGGTGTTAAAACCTTTAGATAGCAACCTCAAGGACAAAACAACAGACTAGAAGACGACTCATAATATATTTTAATTCAGCAGTATAATTCACAAACTTGATGAAATAACTCATAAAACTAAAACCATAACTTATTAATTCTAATATATAATTTGTAAACATAGCACTCTGCTGATAGCGAACGCAACGTAATTCACAAATTAAACAAAATTGTAAACCCCCCCCCCCCCCCCCCCCCCCCCCCCACCCCCCCCCCCCACCCCCCCCCCCCCCCCCCCCCCCCCCATCCTTAACCTTTTCCCTGTCAACAGTAAAAGCAATCCTCACAAAGATATTGACACGGATGTCAGTGGCTCAATGTCTCAGCTGCCCAGCTGTCTGCTCACTCGACACACCGGTCTCTTGGGCTCTTGCGCTGTAGTCGCTGGTGCTCTTCAATGGCCCAGGCATAAATCACATAGCCAATAATAAAGGCTGTGGACGAAGAGAAGTTTCACATGTACAAACAGACGGATACAGGAGACGCTTAAGTCGGAATCTATTTTAACAATTGATAAATAATGCTAGAAGACCTAAACACCAGTAGTAGAGAAAAAGAAGGGGGATTAGGATCAGGAGGAGGAACGGCAGAATAATAATAATAATAATAATAATAATAATAATAATAATAATAATAATAATAATAATAATAATAATAATAATAATATTAATAATAATAATACGAAGAAGAAGAAGAAGAAGAAGAAGAAGAAGAAGAAGAAGAAGAAGAAGAAGAAGAAGAAGAAGAAGAAGAAGAAGAAGAAGAAGAAGAAGAAGAAGAAGAAGAAGAAGAAGAAGAAGAAGAAGAAGAAGAAGAAGAAGAGGTAGAGGAATTTGTAGTAGCTGTTTTGGAGTTGTGGTGGTAGTCGACGAAAAGAGGAAGTTCAAGTAGGCAAACAAGACGGAGGATGAGGAGAGCATCTATCTATAAACATTGGTTTAAAAAAAATATGTTTTGGTCATGTTACAAAGTTATCTAAATATCTTTGGCACGCAGTTACTGATGCTGTGTTCATCCCGTAACTGCACTGTTGGAAAAACAGATTAGGCTAGACACCGAAAAAAAAATGCAAGAAACATCCTCATTTCACAGATAAATAAAAGCATGATACAAAATAATAACGATTTAAGTTTGTATCTGGGAGAAAGGAAAGATAAAGGGACAACAGAAACAACAGAAATCTATGTTCAACAATTGTTGGCCAGCATGTTTCAAGGTGGATTAAAAAGGTAATAGCGCATCCTTTACAGGACGTCTCAAAGCTACCACCATCATATGATGACCCTTTGGGCTTTCACCTGATATTGTTACATCTAGTAAGTAAAAAAGTAAAGTAAAGTTCCCTTTTCACGCCTTTCGGCGCATCTGGCATATGGGCAGAGCGTCCCATATTTTTACAGACCATCAGCACTCTGTGGGTAATGTGGTCAGCATTACGCCGGCTGTCTTTACTTTCCCAGGACAGCCCATCCTGGTACCCATTTTAGGCTGGGTCGACCTGCGACGTCCCATACCACGATAAAAATCCAACCCTTACTCATTCGCTGAGAAAAAATATCGGAGCTTTTGAACTTACATGCTGCAGAAAAATGATAAGAATACCGGGGACCGAGAAGAAGAAGTACACTGACATTCTCAATGATGTGAGCATCGAGTAGGGTTGGCTCATAAACAGCATCCTGATCAGTAAGCTGAAGTATTTTGGCCATATCAAATGTCACGGTGGCCTGGAGAGAGAGCGGTGATGGAGGCTAGAGTCATTAGAAAACCGAGTAGAAGCAGATCCCATTGAAAATGGATACAAGACAAAGAACACGCATTGGTCATGAAAGCACATAGGGCTAGAGAAAGAGAGACGACTTTCAGGCGTTCCGTGACGAGAAGGGCGTTCTGTTAAAGTTTTGCTGATTGATGACGATGAGTTTACTTATGTTTTTCCGTTCGATGCTCACTGCATTGCCGAAATCATTACAAAGCGTACTCACAGAGAACACACAGGCAGAGCTTTTTCTATAGAACAAAAGTGACAGCGAGTCGCCGTGGCCTAGCGGCTTGACGCTCGCCGCGGATCGGAAGGTCGTGGGTTCGCTCCCTGGAGGGGCCGGACTTTTTTCAAAAATGACCTAGGCTCCCATGTCGACCTAGCCGTGAGTGGGTACCGGATGCAGTCCCGGGAATTAAAGGCAGCCGGCGTGATGCTGACCACTTCACCCATCTTCTGCCGATTGGTGTATAAAAATATAGGTCTAGCCCTATATGCCATATACGCCTTATGGGCGTGGAAAGGGTCCTTTACTCACTCACTTACAAAAGTGACTAAAAACGGTGTCGGCACTCACCACATAGTGTCTATTATAGTAACGCCGACAAAATAATGTTAAAAAGGTCTTCATCTTCTTCTTTTTCTGCATCAACCAAAAAAAAAAAAAAAAAAAAAAAAGAGAAAGGGTGATACAGTGTTCAAGTGGTTTAGAGCAAGGCTGCGATATCTGCGCCGTTTAACTCAACACCTCTGATTTGAGGAAACCCCTAATTATTCGCCGTTTACCACATGCTTGGTCTGTCCTCTCATAACTGGACTTCGTAAACAGTGCATGGAGTATTCAGGTTGATAGAGAAGAAGGTTGTATTGGTAGCGCGAGAGATGGCAAACACTGACGGCCTAGATTCTTCTCAAGCCGGAGACTGTGACAAAAAAACTAATATTGTTATACTCACGCGGTAAAACTCTAAAAATCTGCCCTCTGATCCTCCTCACCATATTCGGGACTCCTTTCAGTAAAACATTATGGAAAGCCTTTTGCTCATATGGTGAAAGGCTGTAGATGTAGATACCACGTATGTTCCGGCACATGTTTCCCCAGTGCATTCCCATTTTGTAAACTGATTGTTTAACTGGAAAGGAAAAACAATATACAGTGTTACCTCGGTAAACGTTCACTTTGATATACGTTCAACTTAGAAACTAGACTACTGCAGCTCTATATCAATAAAAAAAATCTGCTCTTTTATCCCACAAACTGTTCCCCCCCCCCCCTTTTCCCCCAACTAGTTCTGTCAATGTAGCAGCATCGTTTCTGAACAATTTACTAATTTCTGCACTGAAAGAAATCTGTTCTCATCACAATAAGAACGACTACAATACTGAAATAATGCCAACAAAGCAACAGTTTTATGGTGCCAACAAATAAGTCTAGACCTCAGTGGACAAGCGGACTTTGGAATCGCAGTCGGATCTCAAGCCAGTATCCAATATGTCGAGTAACAAATACATCGGTTGCATTTGGTGGTGTCGTCTGCGGCCAGTCTGTCGCCCCGGGATTGTGTGAAAGCTGCCGTTGGTCAACAATGAATCCGGTCTAGTCTCCGACACCGGCACCGATTTTGCCGGTGGGTAAAAAAATTGCGAAATGTATAGGAGACATCCAGTGGCCCCACTCCCACAAGCATCAGATTGTCGGCCATTATTTGGAACTCCTGCGTCACAATTTTCACATCTAACCCTACCCTAACCCTAACCCTACGCATAACCCTACCCCACCCCTAACCCTACCCCACACCCTAAGCCTAACCCACACCCTACCCCTAACCCTACCCCACACCCTACCCCTAACCCAAACCCTACGCACAGTATGATGATAGGTAAGTATGTCATTTGTTTCGTTCCCTCTTTACGGTCAGTATTTGCACTGCAACCAAGGGAGTGAACTCCCACTAAGCGACCGTCGGCATTCCAGCTAGTGATCGGTATTTAAAGGAGAGCCAAAACTTTACTAGCATCCCTGCAACAAATAATTTCACAATAGGACAATGCAATAAAAAAAAAACCAGTATGTGATTCACCCTTAAACCATTTACAATTTCGGTATAAGTGAATGATTTTATGAAGTACAACAATAAAAATACACTGAAAATTTACCCTTTTTTAAAAAGAACAAACGAACGTCGTGGACAAGATAGCAATCCGTCTTAAACCAACAGGGCGGGTATTCACTTCTGTACTTCGCAGTATTACTTCCGGGTCAGTGACACCATTCAGGGTTGCTATATTGGCATTTGTTATGCCAGAATCTACAAATTTGGCATATTTGAAATTTAACTGGCATAAGACAATGAACTGGCATATTTTGGCATATTTGGGTTTTTCTTGGTTTTTCTTATCAAGATGTGCTCACATTTGATTCTTTGTTTCCCCCTCTGTTAGAAACACTCAGATTTACTAAAAGCAATGTAGACCTACAGTTGACATCTTTTTTTTTTCAGTTTGACTTTGTTGTGATGTCCTAGTACGGACTAACGGAGATTCACAACATTTCTTTTTGTATTTGTTGTCTTCCTAAACGGATCGTGACTTCGATAAACCAGGGCTTTCTGTAATTTATGTTAATCTACTACAGTAAATGTGGGATATAAAACCAAAACCCACCACTGATACCCAGTGATTCAGACTGTTCAAAAACTACCTGAGGACAGACCTAGTTCTATCTGTGACAGATTTTATGACTTTTACCAATGGCCACGCCATCAAAAAAAAAAAAAAAAAAAAAAAGGAAAGCATCTTACGACACCTCAAGTATAATAGTAACTAGAAGAAAACAAACCCAAGGCTCAAAAGATCTTCAGATGAATCAGAGGCAGCATAATGCAAACTGTATCAGTGCACTGTTGCACCAAGAAATAATAGCATATAAAATCATGTAAAATCCGAAAAACACAGGATGAAAACTGTCAAAAAGCCAGTCACAGCTTATTACAACAATGACTCCTAGGCAAAGTAATGATAAGGTTAAAGCAAGCAGAGTTTCAACTTGCTGTGGGCATGACCTGCCATTGTGCAATACTCACAATTGATCGTCTAAGTGAAATCATAAGAGCGCATGGTCGGGGGAGCACATTGGAGCACATACAGTTGCATAGAACTAAATGTTCATGCCTAATTAAAAAAATATTATATCGCCTGCACTAAAGGATGACCATATTGGTGATTTTGGAACAAGAAATATACCATCATTATAGAGGGTTTGCAAAGACTTCATCCCATCTGAGAAAATGCTCAAATATTTTACATCCGAAAAGGTTTACGCTGTATCTTCCACTGGTTCCAGTGAGAAAGACAGTGAAGAATTCAATCTAGAGCTTTTGATGTGAAGCGAGTACAATGTTACACTTTATTTGGCATTTTCTGGCATATTTTGGGTAATGGTTTGACATAAAATAAAGGTGTTTTTTTATTTGGCAACCATGGCACCATCATCGTTTGCCACGCCGGCAAACGTAGCCTTACAATGTTTGCTATTTCTTACGTGATCACTAGTTTTGGACTGGTTATGTGTTCTTGTTCATCTTATGCCATGTTGTTAAACCATCTGGGCATTTATCACTTTGTCGTCCTCAAGCTCTGTATTAAATAAAATGGGCCTTAGTTGTACTAGTCGTTCGTGAGATTCATTTATTCCCCCCAGAAGCCGCATTTGATTTCTATATTACGTAGGGAAGTTTTTCTTACAGTGATCTTATTTTAAACCATTTGTCAATTGTGTGTGTATGTGTGCGAACCCTCCTTTTAATCTCAACACAGCAGGGTTATAGTGGCGGAGACAGATATATTTCGTGTATTAAGATAAACAACTGGCTGAAACTGCATTACCTATGTGAAAATTGATGCCTGACAAGTAAGTTGTGGTCGAGGTCTTTTTGTCAGCTGGTAAACAGAGAGGAAGCACAAATGATAAAAATCTGGAGAGAATAACGCAGCGGGGTGTGACCGGGTTGTTTGGCTGACACTTAACACACATAAACAAAGCAAGACAAACATATAATCAGTCTGCAACTGGCATCATCGGAATTAGAACTGCGTTTGTTGCTAAAGATTTCGGTAGATAGTCGCCATCGGACGCCATCTTATTCAACGTTTATACGGTGATGATCACTGAGCAGCAGTTGAATGGAAAGGGAAGGACTTTGTCATTTGCTGATGACATTTTGATTTATCGACGAGGGCGTGATAGACAGGAGATCGCCAGCACAATGCACAAAGAACTCAATCGAATTGCCGCCTGGTGTGATGGTTCCAATGCCTATGTCAATCCCTCGAAGGCAGCAGTGTCATGGTTCTCTTTGAACAATCACATTGTCAAGTCAAACTTACCAGAAGTGAAAATGCGTGATAATGTATTGATCAGAACCAACGTTATGACGTTTCTCGGGGTGAGGTTTGATCGCAGCTTGTCATTCAGGGAACACGTTGACCATGCGATAACAAAAGCACGCAAAGGTCTATCTGCAATGAGGATTATGGCTACTTCCAATATCGAGCAAAGACTGCTGGTGCTTCTATTCTACGGTCTGGTCCTTTCCCCCATTGAATACGCTCTGGCCATCCTCACTGTCAGTGCTACCCAGATTGAACGACTCGAGAAGGTGCAAAATGAAGCCATGCGTATTATTTTGGGATGTACAAGAGACACATCCTGTGGAGCAATGAGGTATCTACTTGACTTTCCAACAATGAACCAAAGGATCAGGATGTGGAGGGCTCGGGCATACCTCAAAATATGTGCTGATAAGAAACACCCACTGCATCAAGCGCTTTTTAGTGAAAAGGGCGACAGACTGAAGAGGGGAAAATCGTGGCTAGGTCGGGCAGAAGATGTTATTAGGCAAATATGCAGCCTAACCGACATCATACCTGGTGCAGAATGGATACCTGTGCCTCAGGCGTTTATTTGTACATTTTCCTGTATCGTCACACTCAACAGGCGATGTAGAGAAGAGAATCCTGTTGCTGTTAATGCAGAGGTCAACGCTCTCATCGGTGAAAATTCAGACGAAGCAGATGCACTAATCTAAACAGACGGATCCGTTATACGCCAAAGAAGAAGCGCATGGGCATTTACAGCACGCTCAGCGGGCAGAACAGTCAAAGAAGCCAACGGCGCCTTCTCCATGACAACCAGCAGCATGACGATGGAGGTGATGGCAGTGACGCAAGCGTTTGCCTGGCTTGAAACACAAAAATACACCCGCATATGTATACTCAGTGATTCAATGAGTATGATCCGGAGGGTTCAGGCAGGTTCAGTGCGAAGACAATGGCTTGAATCAATTCAGAAGTCCACTGTGCGAGGAGTCACTTTTATTTTTGTTCCGGGACACGCAGGCGTCGATGGAAATGAAAGAGCTGACAGGCTGGCTGGATCCGCTATCACTACCGACGGTCGGCCTATGGATCATGCTGATATTATCAATGCCCTCAGAGAAATGGGAAGGATAGAGGACTTTGGTGGCAGTGAATCCACATCACTCGCCAGAATGGCAGACTTGGGAATTAAGATCGGCACAGCAAAAAACGAGACGCACACTGGACACGTCAGAAGATTTGTTAATCAACATAGAACTGGTACTATTAGCCATCGGACGTTGGGATTCATACTGAGGGGAGGATCTGAGCACCTATGGACATGTCCGGAGTGCAATGATGATAACCCAACTAACTAACTAACTAACTAACTAACTAACTAACTAACTAACTAACTAACTAACTAACTAACTAACTAACTAACTAACTAACTAACTAACTAACTAACTAACAGATTTCGGTTCTTTATTCAGCTTAACTCACTTTTCTACAAGCCATTCTCACTGATAAAAATATGTGCCCTGAAGGTGATTTTTAAAATGAACAATGACGAATTAACCATTAACAAGTCTAAAGGAAAGAAGGAAAATAATAGATAACATTCTTTATCTTTTTTTTTACAGCCTATCCCTTGTAAGGTTGGTCGTCATGTAGTAGTAGTAATTTTTCAAACATATATAGTGTTCTTTAGCATGTCCTGTCAACGACACTATGTCTTGTGCCTATAATTTCTGACATCGATTTCCCTCACGCCATGATGCCACATTAGCCAACATTATCATCCTCATCATCTTCAATCATACAGTTCTTTACAGAATGTCACTCTCTTCAAGGCTCACCTGAAAGTCTCTCTTTGTGTTTGTGAGTGTTGTTTCTATGTGTAATGTCTGTTTGTGCCGTGTTTGTAAACGGTGTGCTTGTGTTGAGTATATGTGTACGTATAAAGTCAAAGTCTAGAGGATCGATGTCATTGCACCGGATTTTATCCCATATGGCTCTGTCTCTCAGCAGAATGGCTAGCTGCCTGCTGAGAGCGTTACACTGAGTACGAACTCCGTAGCTCTGGCGACGAGCTCACGGTATCTCTGTCAAATTACACTGGTGAACTGAACAGCACAGCTGTGAAACGAACCCACAACTTTCAGAAAGCGAGGCAAATGGCTTGACCACTTCATCATGGAGACTCCCTGTGTGTATATATTGTGTTGGTGTCTATTGGTTGTGTCTATGTGTATGTTAATGTATAGTGAGTAAGTTTGCCTGTGTATGTTGTATCAGTGTATGTTGTCTGTGTATATGTCGTGTGTGTGTGTGTGTGTGTGTATGGTGTGACTGTGTGTGGTTTTTGTTTGTATATGTGTGTGGGGTGTGCAGATATGTGATGTGTCTGTGTGCATGTGCCCTATCTCTTTTTGTGAGTGTGCTTATGTTGTGTGCTTAATCCACGTGTGCGCTTCTGTAGTAAGTGTGATGTGTATTTGCTTATGATGTGTCAGCAGTCTTGCATGTATAATAGAATGTATGCATTTGTCATCCATGCCTTTGTATTTTTAATTTATATTTGTGTCTTGAATTTTGACATGTGAACATAATGTGCTTGATATATAAAATGCAGCTGCCGTTAATAAAACGAATGCTTGGAAGGGCCGAATGTAAGACGGGCCAGCTTGTCCAATTTGAAGCCCTTTGGAAATTAAGTTCGTTCGTTCGATCGTTCTTTATCTAGCCAATTCTTCAAATCTATGTGTTTTTAAAATCCCCATGAAGCATAGGTGTCCAACCCTCACTAAGTCGTCCCATCACATGCAGCTCACCTCATATCTTCCATATAGTATTAACTTCACTCTCTAGCTCCCATCTCCATGTGTTTGTGTTTATATATGGCTTTATTTATATGCCCTGTGAGTTTTAGTTTAAAGACATTCTTGTGATGCCATTCTCATTTTTATTTAAAAAGATAATATGCGAAAGAAAGTTTTGGGCCCTGGTGACGAAATATCACCCCACACAAACCCTGGCCTGTGATTGGCTAGAGCTGAAATTGTTACCTTTTCCAAAAACAACATGGCCGGAAAGAGAAGACTGCCCATCTCTTAGAGGAGTGTTCCATTTTTTTCCTGCTCGTCTCCCCCTGCAGTATAATATGTTTTTGTTGTTGTTGTAAAGGTAATTAAATCTTGTGTTTAATATGTATAGGTAGTTTAGAAACAGGATAAGGGGTTGGAAACTGACACCATTCTCCTGAAATGTTTTCTTGGACTGTCTGTGGACTAGCAGACTATACCTGAGCTCGGATAAGTGAAAGCTCGGAGGGAGGGCTTTGGTTATCAGGTACTTCGAATCGAAATCTTCGATGCAGTTTTTGAGTATCTGAAGAAATTGTACTAACAATAACGTGTTACTTAACATTTTGTACCGGACAATTATTTCCGCAGCACAGCTGCATTCTTCATTCTTTCCTTTTCCTCACTCTGGCTGTTAACTGAAGGTTTGACACACCATTTCATTCACCATGGGCCCTGTGCATGTAAGGGGTTGTAACTTGTTTCCTTCTTTCCAGACGATAGTCTTATATTGTCCTTAAACTTTTTCGGATGATATTTTTTCTGGGGTTTGGACAGCATTAACTATTTGAGTCCCAAAGTTTAGCATCAGAGGCCCAAGGGTGGTAAATGCAATTTTTTTAAATTTTACAAGTGTAAGACATTAAAACAAACCATACAATTCACCACTTAGTAATGTATAAGTAAAATATAAACTCAAACTCAATGGGCTATCCTTCGAATAACGGTCCCAAACTATCAAGGCCGAAAATATACCCTAACAGGGCCTGTCACATGTAAATTGCGGACTTCCGACGCAGGGCTAAACTAGATGGATGGGACTCACGAGCAGCAGCTACTGCATCTCCTGCAGCTTCCTTCATTTTATTTGCTCGTGAGTCCCAGCCATCTAGTTTAGCCCTACGCGCGGCACAGGAGATACCCTCGGCAGTGGCGGTAGTCGCCGGAAGTCCGCAATTTACATGTGATGAGGCCCTGTTAGGGTATATTTTCGGCCTTTATAATTTGGGACCGTTATTCGGAGGATAGCCACTCAGTCTATTCATTAGATTTTGTTCCAGAGAATCTTTTGGAGCATAATAACAGAGCACTATTATTTGGTAAAGAAAACCGACTCCCAAAAGTATCTTCACGCAAAACGAAGTTTATCTAACATTCAATTTGCCTGTCATTGTGTAGCTATGTTCCTAAATAATAAGGGGAATAGCACTAGAACTAACTGACACTGAAGAAAATCGTCTGTTCAATAATGTTAATTCTATTTTTGCCAGCTGACTTTGCTATCGTTGTGCCCTTTACGTGAGGTACACATTAGACATATTTCTCATCAAAGTTTGACTCATTTTACAAACACTCAGTAGTAGTTAAAAAGCCTTCACTTGTCACGCGTCTATTGGGCCACTACGTTGAAACAAAATTAGCGCGTGATGCTTTTCTTGGGACTCAGAGTTAATTTAGAGCTGATTTTTGTTTACTTCCCAACATGACAAAACTAAAAACTTCCTGAAGAAAAAGAATTGGCTGCTTAGTCAGTATAGAGACGTATTATATTAGGTTAGTTGCGTATCCTTTATAGGACGTTGCGGAACCAACCCCAACAGCCCTTAGCCGTTGTGTGGTTTTTCTAGGCAAATTTACGTCCAGTAGTTTGCCATTGCTTTCTGGACAGTCGGCTTTCTTGATACCACTGTCGAAACCAACGCAAGGCGCATGGCCCGCAGCTGGGATCGAACCCGGCATCCCGGCATTACGAAGCGTTCGCATCGACTTAGCCACAGAGCCAACGACGTATAATATATCAAATTAAAAAGAAATGAGTGCAGAATAAATCTAAACTATTTTTAATATTTAAATTTAAGTGTCAGTATGTCAACAAAATATTATTAAAATCTCAAAGCATTCAGGGATGTTAGACACATAAAGATTATGCAAAAAAAAAAAAAAATGGTTACTTTTTAATTTGTTCAGCAACATCACTATCCAGTTCTAAGAATTCACACGCCTTCTCTGTTCGATTATTTATCAGTTAATATTTATTTGAAACAATTAATTTAAATACTTTGGATGTTGTGACCATTTTTGTATGACATGTCAGATTTCAAAGCAACCAAAATCGGGATTAGTTCATGAATATCATGAATATCATCACAGCCATTCATATCATACATTCCACTACAGTATTCCTGCCATCTTTCTAGAATTTGTCTAGACTCTGTCAAGGTATTTCCCAACTTGTCACAGATAACATTTAATCTTGTAAAAATTGTATCACATCTAATTAATTTAAAACAAATTAGAAACTACTCCAGCGACCACACCAGACTTCGGAAACAACAGAACTTCATTTCGCTAATTCTAGTTTTTCAAAGCGAAACAAAATTGTAGAGTATCTCTATGAAAAACCATTCAAATGGCATTTCATCTACAGTTGACTGATTTAAATGGCATTTCGTCTACAGGTGACGGATTCAAATGCCATTTAAATGCCTTTTCATCCTCAAAGTTACGAGGCATGGGACTTGCAGCTGATAGCGATGACGAGTATGACTAGCAAGACCCGCCAGTATTAAGATATGTCAGGACCGTTGTTGCCATCATTTAAATTTCTAGTTTCTTCTCAAACGGTCAGCTCTCATCCTTTCTGCAAAATATTCAGTTTCTTCCTTCATTCCCATTCCCTTCCTGATGTGCCCCCCTCCACAATGATCTCATTTTGTTTCCACGAGTGCAACTCCATCTGTACCATTCATGCCCCGCTTGCATATATCTATATTCTAGTAGATGATGTCATCCTCGACATCTTCTACTCATCTGTAGTTCAGAGTAGAGGATGTATGTCCGTAGGGACTTAAGGTAAGGATTAATATTAACAACAAACACAGCTACACCAGGGGCTTTATTACTTTAGGCAAGGTTAACAATCTTACTTCACCCCTAGGAGGCTACATTAAAAGTCAGTACAGCCACCAGCAAACGCAGATGACAAAAGTTTAATTTAATTGAAATATGTCAGATAAATAAGACGGAGGTTATGGAAAGTTTACAATCTATAGAAAATTTAACAGAGTTGTCTGGTCGAGAATGAGATTGACATTCTGTTGTAGCGTTTGTAATACTAATAATCTATACTAATAGCAGGGCTTTTTTTATATAGAAAGATGCTGGGACTCTATTATAGTAGCGCTGAAAAAACAAACGATGCTCAAAAAGGTGCCGGTAGTCTCCCCAGAGTGTCTATAATAGTGAAGCTGAAAATAAAACTGATGCATAAAAAATGTGCCGGTACTGCTCAGCGTACTGCCAAAAAATAGTTTACTGATTAATGGTATTTTAATTTTGTGAATTAGATTAATACAGTTAACAGTCATAAAGTACGCCCGACTGGTGTGAGCGATCATGCCTCTCTGTGACCTGCAAATCTTCAACAGCGTGTACCAGTTAATGTGTTGACACCCTTCCATGCTATGATGGAATGCCAAAGTGTGCCAGGGGAACAGTTAGCATCATCACTTTAGGACTTGATGCACAAGGAGCATATCTTGGTATGCCTGGTGTGCTGTGATGATGTTTATTAATTCAGTCTTCTACTTTTACACAAACTGATACATGCTGCAGGAGATCGTGGATTATGGAGAGGCATGATCGCCCACACCAGTCGGCAAGGCACTTGATGATGATGATTCTACTTTTCTTTACTCCTGGAATGCCTCACCGCGTCAGGGAAAGAAGAGGTCTTTGGAACAGGCCCAGAGATCGCTGAAGAAGAAGGAACAGGCCCTTCTGTTCGTTTCATATATAGTGCTTTTCACTGTCTTCAATATTTCTGGTAATACACAGACAGACAGTGTATCAATCGGTACTCATAGAAAGAAGTAGAAAGATAGAAGAACACACTAGACAACATAAAAATCAAAAGCTATAGTTACTGTGCCGGGAATTCGAACCTGTCTCCTCGAAATGGCGGGTGCACCTCGCCATGTACACAAGTGCACTAAAAACATGGTCAACTAGGCATCCCCAAAAAGTGTTCATTGGCCATGTCTATCGTACAGCTTGAAATCCACAACTATGGTATAAGAACAGAATTAATCTCAAACCATTGAAATGGCTTTAACTTCATTAATATAAATTTGTGTAACATATTGTGACCGATATTTTTGAGGATGCATCCAAAAGATATTTTAACCATAATTTTGTTTCATTTATCATTTTAAAAGTTGATTAATTAGGAGTTTGCTGAAATTGAATGTGTTGGGCTGAAAGTCTGATATCACAGCCTAGCTGCAAACTGCAACACAACATGCTAGTTGAAAGTTTAAGTTGAAAGATGCATAATTTGGTGTGAAACCCTCCTTTTGAGAAAGAATTACAAAGTATGTATGTTTAAATAGATGATTTCCTGATGTAGGAAGAAGTTCTATTAGGATATGGATGAGAGCTATTACAGAGCAGGATAAAATATATGCAACATGAAACAGCTGGTTAAAATAGATTAGAAATATCACCCCGCGCCACCCCCCCCCCCCCCCCCCACTTTTCCTTAAAAGGTGACAACATGAACACAAAAATAGATTTGTGAAAGAATAAAAAGAAGTGAGTAGAAGTGAGAAACATTGTTTAAAGTAAATCCCAGCAGATTGATTTAATAAAAGTTGTAAAAATGCTAACAAAAGTAGGAGAAGACTAAATAAAGAATAAAATGTAGTGGAGTGGGACACAAAAAATTTATGTTTTTATGGCATACTCAGAACATTAATTTTTTTTCCAGGTTAATCAGCTCTGAGTCAGACCAGCTGGCATCTTCATAGAAAGTTCAGCCACACTTGTTCTCCTGGCCAAGATGGAGTTCTGGAATTGTAGCCGAGTATCGATGATGCTTATGGTGCATTGTAGTTGCATTGCCTTGGTAGTTGAAGCAGCAATGCCTCTGCAGTGCAAACATGACTTCATCTTAATCATCCCTCATGCCACCATTATCAGCCTGCACTCAGTGTGATGTCAGAAGATATTTAATTTCACTGCGGAGAAAACAAGTTGTGCCTACCGGTCTACTTTTCATAATTTTATCATTTCAGAGTTTTGTATGTTTGTGCTGTGTTTTGTTTTTCGTCGTTCTGCCAAGAAGGCTAATTATTTATGTTGATATATGAATGGGTAAGGAAAATGATCTCTCACCTTTTTGTCATGAGAAGGTTGAGTCGAGTCACTTCCACTTGTGTCACTGCCCCATAAATGCCAGCATTTCTCATTTCGACAATCGTTACTGAATTATAGACTAATGATGAGAATACCCTAGATAATAAAAAAAAAAGTAATGAAGATGTCTTGAAAGAAACTGACTCAGGAAGATAACTGATTGCCCACATCAGAAGGAGATAATCTATATTCTTTTTCTGTGGTCATGTCATGAAATAGAGAGAACGTGTACATCGTGATTGTTGGAAAGTTGGAGGAGAATAGAGAGGATATGTTGGTTAGTTTAACATCATGGCGTGGAAGATCATCTGTGTCAGAACTGATTGAAAGTACACGAGATCGAAGGCTTGTGATAGACATAAATACCAGTGCCACATGTCATGGATTAAAAGAAGAAGTTTGCCACTGCATGTTCGGCTCTTGATACCACTGCTGAAATCCGTGCAAAGTGGTCTAATGCCGGATCCCCCTGCAGCTGAAATAGAAGCGCGTTCATAACACCTAAGCCGCTGACAGCAACTTAATTTCTTGTTGCTGGTGCATTTTCACAAGTTTGTCATAATCATTTCTATTTAGACAATCAAAATTGTTTCTATCACTGTGCTTATTGCGGGTCACCTTTTGAGGTATGTCTTGACAATTTCATTCTATATAAAATGTGCGTGCATATTAAAAATCTCCTCAGCATTTGGAAATTGAATGGCAGAATAGGTCACAACCAAGGTTAAATATTTTATTCTTCTATATTGTGTATATATACAGATATCTAAAAAATATTTTATTTAATCATTATGTTTTTCTACAGAGGTGTCATATAATCATTTTAAACATTTTTTTTAATCACTGTGTTTCTTTACAGATATTTATCCAGAGGTATATAATCATTTTATAGATTAAAACAATAATTTGTTGATGTGCATATATACGTATAGAGGCATTATGTAAACATTATAAGCAAAAAGTTTTAATATATAATATAATCATTTTGTTTATTGACATATATTCATCCAGAGGTATCATATAATTTCAAACAATATTGTAGTTTTACTCTCCTCTTCAGTTATATCATAATTTAAACTATTATAACTAGTTGCCAAGTTTATTTTCAGAAGTACAGTAGAATCTCAGGATGGGGGATGGATTTGTGGCATTGCTTTTTAATTTTTTTGCCAGCAGCGGAAAACAACGTTACATCCAACCATGCTGCTACAGTCCAACATCATCAAGTGATGTCAGCCGACCCAGGTTCTCCTTCGGCGGTGTTACTGTGACCTCATCCATTTGAAAGCTATCAAAATGGCATTGCTTTTTTATATTTTTGCCAGCAGCGGAAAACAACGTTACATCCGACCATGATGCCATAGTCCAACATCATCAAGTGCTCTGTCAGCTGGCTCAGGTTTTACTTCGGCGGTGTTACTGTGACCTCATCCATTTGAAAGCTATCAAAGTGTTGTTAGGTAACGCCAAGAGTTCTCATCTCTCAAGCCCGCATACTGGATTTTGCCTCTGGGGCAAAACAAAAGCGTGCATGGCCTGAATTATTGAAAAACTCCTATCCTGAGGTTGAATGGAATTTTGAAAGCTGTTTCATTTCAGTCAGTC
Organism: Candidula unifasciata; assembly: GCA_905116865.2. Lineage (NCBI taxonomy): Eukaryota > Metazoa > Mollusca > Gastropoda > Stylommatophora > Geomitridae > Candidula > Candidula unifasciata. The sequence goes on from CAJHNH020003982.1 coordinate 29,705, forward strand.
AGTTTTGTTTGAACCAAGGTAGCAAATGGCTGCAGGATTGTCCCCAGCTCAGTGAGCTATAAGAAACGCACAGTACTGGTCTACTGAATCAGCATTTAATTATTCAGTACCAACCAACATGGTAGACTAGACAGAGACAGAAACAAGAATTCAACAATGTTACGGGTGAGTGAGTATAGTAGGGTGTGTGTTATTTATGCATGAATGTCTGGTATATATATATATACACATAAAACATATATATACACACAAACATGGGGGTTGCCATAGTTTAGTGGTTAGACACTTGCCTGTGGATCGGAAGGTCATGAGTTCAGGTCCTGACGAGCCACACTTTAAATATATATGTTTGTGTTATATATGTATATAAACAAATATATATGTATACATATACACAAATTATATATATGTGTGTGTTGTATGTATATCTGTATGTATATATCACCCTTGCTTTTGTGTTTATTACTTTATATTCCTATTATGTATATTGTTATTTAAAGATACATGCATTACAGGTAAATTACAAATGCTGTTTGAGAGATGAAAGGCAGTGATAACTTGAATAAGAAAAAATACAATATTGTTGCCAGATATGATTTCAAATGAAATAATTTCATAGAACATCAAAAAATCAAATAGTTTGGTCATCTGGTCAGAATGAAACAAAATGGGCCAACAGCAAGAGCATGGAACAGCAGGCTACAATTCAAGAAGCCCACAAGAAAAGATATGGGTGGAGAGAGTAAAAAAGACATTTCAGAAATGTAATGATATTAACACAAGCAATTTAAGTAGCAAATAACAAGAAACTATATCTAACTCTTCTCTGCGACACTTTGCAGCATTAAAGGGGGGGGGGGGGGGGGAGCTGCAGCCAGGTATTACTGAGGATGCATACAACAGACATTTTAATCATTTCATTTATCTTTTTTACAAGAAATATTTCAAACTGATTTAACTTTTCCGAAATCGGTGAACACAGACCATGTGGAGGAAGATGAACAAGGGGGAAATGAAGAAAACACACAACCACACAGAAACAATCATCAGTTTATCAGTTTTTTTTTTAAATCAGCCAGTAGCACAAGAAGAGATATCCTGTGCACCGACATAAGGGGTCATGTGAATGGCATTCTTGTACTCCCCATCATGTCCTTCAAAGAATGTTGCTCCCACCATGGCATGCCTGAAAGTGTTTCTTTCTCCAGCCCTATGTGCTTTCACTAGTGCACCTTTATCTTATGCCTGCCTTCACAGGGATTTGCCTCTGCCTCGTTTCCTGAAAACTACCCTCCATCACTTCTCTCTCCAGACCACCATGATGTTTAATGTGAAACCTGTATACCACCTCAGCTTTCCGGACAGGATGCTGCTTGTGAGCCACATGTCTCCTCACAAGGCTCAGATCATGTAGGATGTTGATGTTTTATTCTTGTGCTGCTCAGCGAAAACAGCTTCAGCAGAAAATTAAATTAAATCTATGTTTTCCCCATTTCTTCAGAAATGTATAGCAGCTCAGTTAAAGACATTAACTTTTCTTGACTATTTTAGCTCCAGAGTATTTGACAACACACAAGTACATTGAGCAACACCTGAAATTCCTGTAGCATGGGTGAATATTTTAGTACGAGAAGATAACACTTGGGAATGCATTGTCAAGAAATAAACAGTGATGAAAATCATAAGTGCATTACTTTGAAAATGACAGTATATACACGACTGGTGACTGTTAGGGAAGCCAGGTTTCTTTAGTATGGTGTCACTAAATGTTAAAATTAAGAAAACATTATTTTGTGGATGAAAATCAGTGGGTAAAGTCATTCACACATCAGACATTGCTTGAGGCTAGAAGAGTTAACAGAGGCAACATAATTGCATATGTAGAAAGTACGAATATGCTGCATTTAATTGACTGGTCTGACTTCTATAGTGCGTATCTAGTTGCATCATACTTGTTTGTTATACATCCTTACCCACATAGGAGTTCAGGTTTCACCAGGTTGATGTGGACATTTTGGGTGTCCCAGTTATACAAATTTTTGAGGTTGAACAGGGTATCTATGATTGCTTTGGCTGTAATTTTGTAATCTTTGGATGTCGAACTCTCAGGTAGCATCAGCCTGTAGGGGAAAGATCAGCACATGCATACCATGCATGTTTGGTACATGTCTCTCTCTTTTTCTTTCTCTGTGCTGCATGTTTGACCAAAAGTCGGACCAGAAGAATCTCACCCTGGATGGCAAACCAGCAGGGCAGGTCTCAACTTCCCTGTTTAATCTCCAAGCTATGATTAGGTCGACGGTGATACCAAAGATAAAGTGGTATACCCTGCAGTCCTGTACAAAAAAGGTTCAGTTATATATGAACAGTACCTGATTAATATACATGCAGACCTGAAAGCACTTGAAGTTATTAACTGGAAAGAGATGAATGAGGTGGACAATATATGCAGCAGTGAGTCTGAATGGCCAGAACGTTGAAGAAAGCAAAGACAGTAACAGATTACTTATGTTGCTTTGCTTGAGACTAAATATAGTGAAAATAAAGTTTGCATATATGAAACGGGACGTTTTTTGGTAGACTTTGTTAGTTTACAATCTACGGCTTTGTTTGGGAACTGCGCTTGTTCGAGAAGCTAACCTCTTGCATGAAGATTCCTGTTTTTTAGCCAGTGATACAGAACTGTTCCGGCTAGCACTGTGTGGCTCAACTGGGGAGAATCCACGGATCATGTGGTATGGTAGCTGGTATGCTGTCTGCGTGCAGGATTTACTTGACATCGCCAAGGAGGAATGTAGCCTGTTGGCATTTGGTTGCATGCAGTTGGTTTTATTTGTTGATTGTTTCAGGATTGACTTTGGAGTAGCCGGTTGCTGTTTTGTGACCATAGCAGATGGTGCATTTGGTTTCGTTTTCATCATTGAGTTGTTTCCTTTACTTTTTGTTTGGCAACTGGATTGGTGGCCTATCATGGAACACTGACTTCGGACTTTCTGCACAGGCTGCAGACCATAGTCTCTTCCATAAGTTTCAGGTTTTCCTCGGGGTCCCGCTGCGCTGTTCATTGCCCAGCTACTGTCACTTCTTTGGATTGACGGCTGCCACAAGTCCTTACTAAATATATCCTTTGCACTGTTACCACTAGCAGACTGAGCCTCTTTTTTCTCCTGTGATGCTGGCTTGTATGGCATATACTTCGCCTTTTGATTCTGGGCTAGCTTTTTTTGTGGCCCGAATACCGTCTCCTGCCACATTCGGTTTAGATCTTTCACAAAATCAAAACCATCATACAAACCACCTATATTTTTACTATGATTGAAATCTTTTTCTGCTATTTTCTTTTTTGATTCCATCTTTCCTGGCGCTTTTTTTTTCTCTGCTGTGGCAGGTTTTTTAACTTGTGAATTGCTTAAAAACTGTATCCCAGTGGGCGTTTGGTTGTACATCATATGGTTATTTCTCTTGCTACACTCTTCCTTTGCGTTCTTCAAAGGGCATTCTTTCTTTTTGCTGGCTGGCATCTTTTTCTGATGGCCGGTGTCATTTTTCTGCCTGACAAGTTTCTCCAGCAGTTGTGGGTTGTAGGCATTGTTGTACTGCATGTTGTAGTCTCTCCTGGAATTATAAGGCATGTAGACTCTGGCATCCACAGAGGAACCATGGGAGCTCACTGAGCGGATGCCTGTGCTGCCTGGAGCAGACGTGGATTTATTAAGCCCAGTGCTAGAGTCTCGCTGGCCAACACTACCTGACATGTGGTTTCTGGTCGGGTACTTCGCTCCATGGGTTGAAGTTGAAGGCATGTTTGACGTGGAGTAGATCCTTCTACTGGGCAGGTCACTAGACATGAGGGAACTGTATGTCCGCTCCGGAGACATATATTGAGCTCTCAAGGATCGAGGTAGTTCCATTGAAGAATAATTAAATGGAGTGGCAGATATCAAAGTATCCAATTTCCTTAACCTTTGTCGCTCACTTGACATGGAATATTCCAGAGCATCCGTCGCAGATCCAAGGTTTTTGATGATGTCTATATTAGAAGCCTTGCTAGCATTAAAAGTAGATTTGCCTTCAACTTGTGGCATGTCAAATTTGCTCTTATCTGAGTTGCCTCCAAACTGTTTAGTATCCTTAGATGAAAAATGCATAGTTGAGCCGGTGTTGTCTCCTGACAATGACGAAGATTTTCCAAAGTCATACATCCTGTAGTTAGTGCTTCCAGAGCTCACGCCATATTTCCCAGTGGATGTATAGTCCACGGAGGAGCCATATCTTTTAAGAGGGTCATTTTCTATAGTGCTTTGGGTTTTTGATGTAGTCTCATTGTTTTGGGAAGTATTAGCAATAAAACTGCTAGTTCCTTGGGTTGTGAAGCTTTTGGGTTCAAGAATTGTGGAACTTGCTACAGCTCCAGTTCTGAATGAAGAATTCACATCTTTGTTACTTGAAATGGCATACACATTCGAAGGATTTTTATCTTGCATGGAAGAGAATGACTGTCCAGGTTCTGAGCCAGTGGATTTGGAGATGCTCAAAGAACACTCATTGTTCTGAGATAGATCTTTCTGTCCAACAGCTGATGACGAGTTGGTCCCCTTGTTGCTGGTGTCATCTGTGGGGCAGCTGGTTTTCACCGGGGCATTGTCTGAAATGCCATGATGCTTCAGTATCTCTTCAATGGTGCGAACAGCACTGCTCCCCTGGCTTTTGGTCTCCTCATTCTTTGCTGGAGTTCCTTTCCAGAGTTCATTGGAAAGGAAGTCAGACTGTACACTATTTCGCAGTCTCAACGCGACATCAGAAACTTCAAAATCATAGGATGATTTTGTGTGTAGTTTCTTAGATGCATCCAGATCTCTTTCCGGCTTGGTTATGATTTCTTTTGAAGTTTCAAAACTGTAGGTCTGCATTAGCTGTTCAAAGTCAAAGTTTTGAGATTTTGCCTTGTAACTGTCAGAACTTAAATCAGTCTTGGAGAACTTGTCAGCTTGATTCAACGTCTCAGAAACGGAGAACTTATCAGAATTGGAGAACTCATATTTTTGTTTGTTCTTGTCATAGGCACTGTTTGTGGTGTTCTTTTCACAGACATAGCTCGTGTAGTCTGTTTTAAAGTCCCATTTATTTTCTGAAGGCTTATCCAGAGCTTTTGACTTGTAAGAATCAAAGTTGCCACCCAAAAGAGCGTCTATGGAAGATTGTGAACCTGGTTCTTGTTTCAACTTTTGCTGGAGAGATGAATCGTTTAGAATCTTTTCGAAATCATAGGAACTATAATTTGATTTCAACGACAGAGAATGCTCCTCCAAAAAAGAGTTTACTTGCTCGCCATTCTTGTTTGTACACTCTCTGCTTTGAGTGCTGAAAGAAGAGAAATCAAAACAGCAGCTGGGACTTCCTGATTTGGTGATGTTTGTGGGGGATCTGTCTGCAGAGAAACTTTCGCTGTAAGCTTTGTCCTCTGTTCTGTACTGGCTGAATTCACTCGAGTGTTGATCTGGGGCGTGTCTTTTCAGGGAGAAATCAGCTGCGCCCATGACGTTTTCTACAACAGTGGTAGCCATTGAAGGAACGTGTCGCGGAGTGGATAACTCAACGCGTGGGAGGGTTATCAGGGGAGGGCTTCTTTGGCTTTCACAAGTCGAGTGTCCCACTCGTACTGGACGCCACTTGCCTTCAAGCTCGGCGTCTCCTGCGGTTGCACGGATACCAAATCTTGACCTTGCGAGGACCTTTCATGTCACATAGCTCATGGCCAGGTAATCCTGAAATAGACGAAGGTAGTTAACTGTTAACAGACGGATAGTTCAGTGTTGGATGATTCAGTGGGTAGTTGGACTAGTGCTAATTACGTGGGTGGATAGTTCAATGCTGAGCGAATCAGAGGGTGGTCAACGGATCAATGGGTGGGAGGATCGATTAGTGCCAAGTAAATCAATGGGTGGGTGAGTGGACAGATTGATCAATAGGAGGGTAGAATAATGGGTCAACTCAACAGATGGTAGAATCAATGAGTGGGCAGATCAGTGGGTGAGTGGATCAGTGCGTGGATAGACCACAAAAATAGGTACATCAATGAGTGTGTGGATGAACAGGTGGTTAGATAAATGAATGGATATGTCAAAATAACAACTGATTAATTAGTGGATAAATCAGTAAGGGAGGTTGGATCAAGATATGAAGGCCAAACACTACCCACTTCTAGGGTCTATTAACAGTCATGGGTTTTCTGATAAACAGAAAGTAGGGGAGACAATTAGAGTTTACTTCCACAGCTCAGGCTCGGGTTATGTCCCCTTAGCCAACAAATAAATTTTTTTCTAGTAAATAGAAATAATTTTTTCTTTGACGTTTGATCCCTTTTCGCGCGTTTAGACCAATCGGCACTAGCTAGGTAATGTGGTCAGCATTACGCCGTAGAAAGAACTCACCTCGAAATAATTTCAAAAGTCGAATTTGCTTTAGTCTAATCATATAAGAACGTCGTTCCCAAGTGGGACGCAATTTTTCGTTATTTTAAAGCACCACCCCGGCTTTAACCGGGGGCTGCAACCTAACTTCAACGTTAAACGCGGTTTCTGGGACCTCTCCACGGGTGATCCTCATCCGCATGGTGGCACTTTGTGTCACCGGATGTTTATCTCTCTGTGTGATGTCCTGCTTAGGTAAAACTTACTTACTTTGTTTTAGTCCAGCTTTAAGAGAAAGCTAAACAAGATTCAGTGGACTCAGAGATGAGGAAAAGACGCACTTTGAGAACAATATAACTAGAAGGTTTTTGCACTGGAACCCACAGGAGCATAGAAATAACGAAAGACTGAAAACACACATAGTATTTGGCTTTGTTTCCTTTGATCGCATCAACGCTACAGAAGTGCTTTGCAGGATCTTTGTGGCCTACAATGCTAAGCCATTTTGTATGGCGCACATAACCTAGTAACAACTATAACCTAAAGCTTCCCTTCGGGGTATGTATGGTTGAAGGCGACCATTTGTTTTGAAGCCTTGCGTCGAATCGGATTAGGAGACATTGGTTTCTAGTTATCATAGTGTAGGTTTTCACTTTTTATGTTGATATTTAGCTTTTCTTCTTCACATACAAAAGTATGCTTTTTGCCTTGCTATTATGTGGGCTCCCCCCCCCCCCCCCCCCCCCCCCCCCCTAAAAAAGTTTTTTTTTCAGAAAAAAAAATCCGGCTCTCGCCAGGAACCGAACCCACGAACTTCTGATCAGCAGGTGAGCATCTAGCCGTTAGACCACGACGGCTCTCTTTGTGGTCTCATAGGCCAGATTGTATTGCAATTTTACACCAGAGTCAGAAAAATCGCTGGGCAGGCCAGATTTGGTTAGCGGGCTATAGTTTGCCCGCCCATGGCCTACAACTTGCAGAAGGCGAACGAAACGGCGTGATCATTTCGTAATGAGACGACTGCAGCAAAGCTATTATCTACATGTCTAACAGAGATCTAAAGAAAAACGCACCAGATAAGGAAGAGAAAAATCGAGTATGGTAGGAAAATCATAAAGTACATGCTATTTGTATAAAATCAATAGATTAGACAAACAAAGGGCGTTGCGGCGATTAGCCTTTATAAGCAGAACAACCACAAGAAATACAACACCACACATACACACACACAACCATGCACACACACAAACATGCACACACAAACACACGCATCAGCTGACTGACATGATAACATTACAGTATTCCATAATTATGTAAACAAAACAAAATAATTTATTTACTGTAAGTGGTTCTGTAAAGTTCGGCCAGTTCTTTTATGTTTTTAAAACCATTTTCTATCTTTTCTACTCCCTATCTTTTGCAATCATTTTAGACCCCGACCCACCCCCTCCGACTTTACCAGATCGCCACACGAACCCTTTATCATTCTAGGACCGACGGTACCTGGCGGTTTAGGTATCTGTTCTCTTCCTCCAAAACTGGCCGAAATAGAATTTAAGTGGGGCGGGGGTGGTAGCGAAGGGGAGAGAGAGAGAGAGAGAGAGAGAGAGAGAGAGAGAGAGAGAGAGAGAGAGAGAGAGAGAGAGAAAAGAAGGGACGCGGAGCTCACTGCCTCTAGCCTGCCTGCACAATGTGTAATAATGTAAGAGGCTTAATTTGTCCCTGCATTGTTCCAAACAGGTCTAGATGTTGGCTTGTAGGTTTTTTTTTATACATTTCATATCATTTTAAACATATTATTATATGTTTTTGCCACTCGCACAATATTATAATAATCATTGGCATTATTAATAAGCACTTCCAGTTATTTTGTGTGGCTCTGGAACTTGGAGCACAACTAAAATAGCTGAAACCCTTGGAGCACAACTAAAATAGATTAAACCCTTGGAGCACAGCTAAAATAGATGAAACCCTTGGAGCACAACTAAAATAGCTGAAATCCTTGGAGCACAGCTAAAATAGATGAAACCCTTGGAGCACAGCTAAAATAGATGAAACCCTTGGAGCACAACTAAAATAGCTGAAACCCTTGGAGCACAGCTAAAATAGATGAAACCCTTGGAGCATTACCAAAATAGATGAACTCCTTGGAGCACAACTAAAATAGCTGAAATCCTTGGAGCACAACTAAAATAGCTGAAACCCTTGGAGCACAACTAAAATAGCTGAAACCCTTGGAGCACAACTAAAATAGCTGAAATCCTTGGAGCACAACTAAAATAGACGAAACCCTTGGAGCACAATTAAAACAGCTGAAACCCTTGGAGCACAACTAAAATAGCTGAAACCCTTGGAGCACTACCAAAAGAGATTAAACCTTATTTCACATTTTTCGTCTGACAACTAATCTTTGGACCTCTCAAAGATGCAGACAGCAGGGAATGAGAGGAGTGAGAAGCAGTAAGAAAATTCATAACCTGGTCGTAGACCACGAGGCGGAACAAAAATACGATGGAGAAAAAATATCCAGACAGACATACAGACACTTGGTGTCATCAGCTGAAAAGAGCAGGTCAAAGGAATGGAGGCAGGTGATTTCTGCAGCAAATGACCCTCAAGGAATGCTGAAGAAGAAGAAGAAGAAGAAGAAGAAGAAGAAGAAGAAGAAGAAGAAGAAGAAGAAGAAGAAGAAGAAGAAGAAGAAGAAGAAGAAGAAGAAGAAGAAGAAGAAGAAGAAGAAGAAGAAGAAGAAGAAGAAGAAGAAGAAGAAGAAGAAGAAGAAGAAGAACAACAACAACAACAACAACAACAACAAGAGGAAGAAACGGATGAAGAAGAAGAAGAAGAAGAAGAAGAAGAAGAAGAAGAAGAAGAAGAAGAAGAAGAATTACAAAGTGTTTAAACAAGGTTTAGGCCACTTGAAACCAACCCTTTCTACAAGTTTCAAAAGGGCTGAAGCTATCTCTGACACTAATCCCAGTGTTTTAATTCTGTCGTCGCCACAGTCTAGCATCATACACCCACATAAAAACCTTTTCTTAAGCTGCACTGCAGATTTCAACTACAGCTAAAGAGATGTCTGAACAGAAGTAGGGAGATTCCCGTGTGGGTTCCAGGGCCCTATTATAGGGAAAACAAGAATAGACCCACTGCCTGCCAAAAAGCATGTCGTAAGAATCGACTAATTCGGAGCTTCCTTCAAAGTCAGGCAAGGAACCAACAGTCTGCACACAAATTAGTCAGATCTGTAAAACGGATGCACACGCAACACTCAAGTTTTAGAACAGGACTGCAGTCCAGAAGTGGATAAACAACCAGAACTTTCCACCAGAGTTTACAGCTGGTGACCGCGAAGAAGAAGAAGAATTAGGGAGAAATAATTGAAAGAATCTCGCTCTCTCTCTCTCTCTTCTGTTGTATCCCACCAGGACATCACACAAGCGATAAACATCCGGTGACACAAAGTGCCACCATGCGGATGAGAATCACCAGTGGAGAGGTCTCAGAAACCTCTTTCAGCCGTTAGGCCATATTTATGGGCCGACTATATTCAAGGCCCCCGGCTAAAGCCAGGCTTGCGCTTCTCATCAGGAAAATTGTATCCATCTCATGGGGGATGATTAGGAACAACTTGAAAGACTTTCATAATATCGCATTTTTGCCACCTCTCTTCTCTGTTTATCGTCTGGGTTTGTACAATATCATTTGTAGCATTACTAAATAATTGGCCGGCTCTCTAGCGTAGTTGGCTACACCGGATTGCGCGGTGACCGGGTGACGAACTCCTTGTGGTCCGGGTTCACTCCCGGGGGTAGGCAGAAAAGCCACATTTCTCCCAGATTTACGGTATTTACAATGGAATCAAGGCCGAAAGGTTGCGATATCCATAATACCGAGCCTAAGGGGTAACAACTCATGGCTTCTGGATACTAAAACAAACAAAACAAACAAATACTAAGTAATTTATCTCAAGAAACGTTTCCAGCATAAGTGCTTACGTGACATTTAATAATCTGGAGGTTGTAAACAAACATGGAACAGAAATTAACGTTAATGTTTTTCGTTTTATTTGCGACAGTGTTCTTTTATGCCCATCTTCGCTTGAGGTTTTTCTTAACCAGACGAATATTAATCCATTACAGCGTTTATCTTTCATTGGTTTCAAATGGATGTACTTTTATTTTCAGTTTACAGGGACAGTGATTAATTGTATTAAAGTGAACAGCTGTATAATATGAGGTTATTAAAAGAAAATAAAAATACAAAAAATTTCGGCGAGTGGCTTGAAATATATTTGCAATATTCTTCTTTCCTTCTGTCGTCTCACTGATTAAAAAAAAAAAAAAAAAAGTAAAGATCCATTTCCACGCCTTTTGGCGTATCGGGCGTACATGAGAAGAGCGCCAATATTTTTACAGACCATCAGCACTCGGTGAGTAATGTGGTCAGCATTATGCCGGCAGTCTTTACTTTACCAGGACAGCCCATCCTAGTACCCATTCTAGGCTGGGTCGACCTGCGACTTCCCATACCACGATAAAAATCCACGCAGCCGGCAGTGGGTTTCGATCGCGGTACGTTGGATACCAGGTTGTAACCCAGTGTCGTGGTTTTCTGTATTTGTCTTGCGCGGCTTGCTGATGGATTTGTTCATCTTTTGGCAGATTTCGGCTACACCCTTTATCCTTCTCTTTATTGGTCTTTCCTCCACCTTGCCCAACGATTTTCTTCTGCATATGCAGTTTGGCCTAGCTGCATTTCCCCTAGATGGTCGAACCATTTTGTTCTTTGTCAATATAATTCTGACACCATCTTATTCCAACTTTCTCTACAAAGTTAGCATTCTAAATCCTGTCCCTTCTGTTGTTTTTAGTGACCTTACGGAGGCAGCGCATTTCACACGTACTTATTGTCGGTTTTACTGTCCTATTCATTGTCCATGTTTGGCCCTGACAGCATAAAGTAGGGACGGGGATACTAATAATCATCTGCTGGTATTTGCAGCAATAAATACTAAAACTGAACTACCATCAGTGTACGTAGGAAAAGTCTGCAGTTGCTCAGATCCTCCTTTCAGCTAATAAGGAACATTATTATTAAGAGGGTTTGAGTGAGATCAACGGAGGTTCTATAATAGGCATCAGCTCTTGAATGACAAAGGCAAACCACACCAGTAGACAGGTCTGTGTAGAACAGTGCATGCAAACTCCTGGCTCAGTACTGCGATACCGCAGCCACCCAAAGGTGTCTCTACTGAATGTTCTGGGGCTTTACACACGTGGTTATCCTGGGGTTTTACATAGACGGTGGATTCTGGGGTTTAACACAGGTCATGGATCCTGGGGTTTTACATAGGCGGTGGATCTTAGGGTTTTACATAGGCGGTGGATCCTGGGGTTTTACATAGGCAGTGGATCCTAGGGTTTTACATAGGCGGTGGATCCTGGGGTTTTACATAGGCAGTGGATCCTGGGGAGCTTTACATAGGCGGTGGATCCTGGGGTTTTACATAGGTGGTGGATCCTGGGATTTTACATAGGTGGTTGATCCTGGGGGCTTTACATAGGTGGTGGATCCTGGGGTTTTACATAGGTCTGGTAGTCTGGTAGTCTGGTAGTCTTAGTTTCAGCTTCATAGCAAACGGGTTGCCCCATCTTTGCTCCGCTCCTGTGCCAGCGAAAAACACTCAGAATGTCTATCACAGTCCCTTGTGGAAAGATTGACAGACTGCTGTCTCAGCATATCTAGCATACACTCGCATTAAAGCATACGGTAGCCATCCGAAGTGCTAACACAAACAGTCCAACATTAGAAATGCAGTTCATCATTGATGATAGCAGAACTTGTCGTCAACAGATCAGCAGTTGTCCGCGTGATCAATTTTAATACGGGTCCCGCAAGCATTGAACGACAGGCATCGCGCCATTTTCTGAATCTACAATTCACACCACCACGTTGGTCACAGTCGAAAAAAAACATTCCAAATGCAATCCGCAGCTCACAGGGTCACGCCATGCATTCAACTCAGAAGCTGGGCGACGAAACTATATCCAGTCTACAAATGGAGCAAAAATGCATCGGCCACCGTCCGGCAGAAGCAAAAAAGTTGCCTCTGTTCCGAACGGCGCCGCTGTCTAGCGTCCATTTTAACCGGATCCACTGCCTATGTAAAACATCAGGATCTACCGCCTATGTAAAACCCCAGGATCCACTGCCTATGTAAAGCCCCAGGATCCACCGCCTAGGTGGTGGATCCTGGGGGCTTTACATAAGTGGTGGATCCTAGGGTTTTATACAGGCAGTGGATCCTGGGGTTTAACATAGGTTATGGATCCTGATGTTTTACATAGGCGGTGGATCTTAGGGTTTTACATAGGCGGTGGATCTTAGAGCTTTACATAAGCGGTGGATCCTGGGGCTTTACATAGGCAGTGGATCCTAGGGTTTTACACAGGCGGTGGATCCTGGGGCTTTACATAGGCAGTGGATCCTGGGGCTTTACATAGGCAGTTGATCCTAGGGTTTAACATAGGTTATGGATCTTGGGGTTTTACACAGGCGGTGGATCCTGGGACTTTACATAGGCGATGGATCTTAGGATTTTACATAGGCGGTGGATCTTAGGGCTTCACATAGGCGGTGGACACTAGGGTTTTTCATAGGAGGTGGATCCTGGGGCTTTACATAGGCAGTGGATCCTGGGGCTTTACATAAGCGGTGGATCCTGGGGCTTTACATAGGCAGTGGACACTAGGGTTTTTCATAGGCGGTGGATCCTGGGGCTTTACATAGGCAGTGGATCCTGGGGTTTTACATAGGCGGTAGATCCTGATGTTTTACATAGGCAGTGGATCCTGGGGTTTACCATAGGCGGATAGATCCTGATGTTTTACATTGGCAGTGGATCCTGGGGTTTTACATGGGCGGTAGATCCTGATGTTTTACATAGGCAATGGATCCTGGGGTTTAACATAGGCGGTAGATCCTGGGGTTTTACATAGGCGGTGGATCCTGGGGTTTTACATAGGCGTTGGATCCTAGGGTTTTACATAGGCGGTGGATCCATGGGTTTTACATAGGCGGCGGGTCCTGAGGTTTTACATAGGCGGTAGATCCTGTGGTTTTACATAGGCGGTGGATCAGGCGTAAATCAAGGATTTTCTGTCCAGGACATTCAGGTGTGCGAAGTAACGAGCAAGCAGATAGATTAGCTGCTGTAGCTTTCCTCGGCATTGAGCTACTTTATGATAAAGCGTTCGTGGTGAAGGAATCTAATGGACAGCGCAAAGGAAGAGACAGAAAATATGTGCATTGAAAGACTAATTCAACGGGGGCTGAGTAGCGGTTCTGGGAGATAGTCAACACTGCGGGGAAAATATAAACGGACTTTTAATCAGGTTGCAACTGGTAATGATGTCGACGCTTCGTTGGCTAATACTGTGTTAGGATGCCCTGAGTGCAATGATGTCAATCTTTGAGTGTCATTCATTCACTGACCCCTTTGTTATCTGTGTTCTCTCTGTAAATTATGTACTACAAAAGGAAACTATTTTCGCTCTACTTTGAATCAACTCCCAAAATGGCGGCTTTAATATGATGGTGTTCAAAAGAGAGCTAAATTGGCCAATTTCTTGCCATAAAATATCCAAAAATATACGAATGAGGGTCAGTTCTATTAAAAATATATGTGCTGGCTCCGGATAACGAAACAAATGCTCTGACAGGGTCTCGGCGATACGTTACTTGCCGACCTGCTTCTGCGAGTGTGCCTTACCACCGAGTGTATCCCTAAAATAGACTAAACTAGACGTCTGGGACTCACGAGCGGCAGCTACCGCATATCCTGCAACTTCCTCCAATTACTGTACTCGCGAGTCCCAGGCGCGGGGGATACGCTCGGCGGTGAGGCACACTGGCAGAAGCAGGTCGGTAAGTAACGTATCGCCGAGACCCTGTCAGAGCATTTGTATCGTCTGCTAGTATCCTCTGCAGAAACGCTCAAAATTATCGTCTGCTCCTATCGTCTGCTGCTTTTATCGTCTGCAGAAACTGTCGGTATTTATCGTCTGCTACTATTACCGTGTGCAATGTTCATATTGTCAAGTAATCCTAGTTTTGTCGCTATTTGTTCTTTGGCAGAGAAAGTCCGTATTTTAGATATACGCGAACACCGTCGTTCAGATATTTTTGGATATTTTAGGGCCAGAATGTGGCATGCCGCCATTTTGGGGGTTGATTTTCAAAGGTTGGTGAAATTATGTATGACAAGCTAGATGTTTTGAGGGCCCTTTTGGAGCGAGTAAATAGTGTGGAGGCGCAGATAGATCATTACGGTCTCCGGAGAATGGCGCTGCGGGGAGTAACCAGGGGAATTGGCCGACGTTCAACACTCAAGGGAAAGGCGAGATAGATATACAGTCAGACAGTTACTGGTGACACGGGAATTGAAACTATTCGCTTGCTACTGGAGATGGAAACGGAGCACTTATGGGAGTGTCCTGAGTGCTGTGATGTCGATCCCTAATTCAACATTCAACATTTTAGTGAGTGAAACTACAGGAAAATATTTTAATGAAATAAAGCTTACCGTTACGACGGCAGACATTTCTATCGCAGCTTGAACGCGGCAAGATTGCTACAAGTTCTTGTACCACAAAATGAAACACTTCCGGCGCAGTCATGGTTTTGTGACGTGTCATGTCGGCGTCACGCTTTCTTGTGCTCCTTCTTTTCAGTTACCGCCGTAGCATCATCGCCCTCATGCGCCATGCCAATGAGCGTAAGATGTCTGCCACGATCACCAAAACCGGGTATTAGGTCTAAGTTCTTCTCCTGGAAAGCCATGTTGTCAAGCCATCCACCAGAGGTACGCACACACTTACGCACACGGGCGTACATACATACAAAACAATCAGAGAGAGAGAGAGAGAGAGAGAGAGAGAGAGAGAGAGAGAGAGAGAGAGAGAGAGTGAGAGAGAAACACCCTTAAGATACTACATACTTCAAAGTGCCTACGCCTCACTTAAGCGCTTAATTATACATACGTGGGCTCTGAATGCAAGTAAAATAAAGGACCTCTTTCTACGCCTTCAAGCGTATGGGCACATAGGGCTAGACATATGTTTTATAGACCAGTCGGCAATCAGTGGGTGATGTGGTCAACATCACGCCGGCCGCCTTTGCATGAGAACTTTGGTGTAACTAACAATTTATCAAAGAAGCTCGCAATCAACGATAGCATGCTATCAACTAAACACAGTTAGATGTGACCAAGGCCGTTTGGGAGTAAATAAACAATGAGGAGACAAGAATAGATCATTATGGTCTGGAGAAAATGGCACATCTAGGAGTGACCAAGGAAACTGGTCGACTCCCTACACTTAGAGGAAAGGTACGGCAGACACAAAAAACAAACTGCTACCGGCACCATCGGAACTGGAATTCTGCATTGGCTGCTCAGGATGAGGACGGAACGCTTATGGAAATTTCCCGAGTACCATGATGTCAGTTTTTTTCAGCTCAAACTCAACAATCAGCCAACTAAATAGGCAACCAAAGTTAAGAGAATAGACTTCATAGCGCGAGGTTTTATATACCATATAGCTGGGTCTCTCTCCGCAGAACGAATATCCACCTGCCAAGAGTATCACACAGAGCTCGAACTCAGTAGCTCTAGCAACGATCCCCATGTGTCGTTGTAACAATTTCATTCGTGAACCGAACGATGCTGCCTTAAAACGAACCCACAATCTTCAGACTGCAAAGTATCTGGATTGACCACTTTGCCACTAACCAGAAACAGAATACAATTTCAAACAGTCAAGCAGAAAATAAAGCAAGCAAAATACCAACAAAACAAGCAATCAGCTAAGCCGCTGAATAAACAAACCAAACATAAAACCCAACAGTCAAGTATTAATTAAAGAAACAAGCAAAACAGCCAACCATTAATTCACCAACAAATCAGCCATTCACCACTTTGCATACAAACTACACATTCGCCAACTAACCAGACACAACCCTATACACAACAATAACCACTACCCACTTATTAGAAAGCGGACGTGTACTGAGATTCCACAGTACAATGGTCCCTAGGAATTCGAACATAATCCGTTCCGAGACGGTGTTCGAATTCCAGAGGGTTCGATCTCCATAGCAATTTCCCCCTATTGAAAATAATATATTCCAGAGTCCAACAGATTCGAATATTACAATGTATTTTACTTAACAAATACACAAAAGATAGCAACACACGATGGTCAAATTAAAAATACAAGCATAAATAAACAGATTCTATTTATTGTAACTTGGTCGAAATGGTGACATATCACATAGCAGTAGGAGGATTAAGGGGCGTTTGTGGAGATTCTAGCTGGGAAGGTGAGTCACATTCCATGTTAACATTAGGCATCCTTTCTAGTGTTTCATAGTGTATTCGTTCACCGCTTTCAGACAGTTTTTAGCCACTAGTTTTTGTTGACCGTCAGCATTCCAAAATGCTCTGGTTTTGGCGACCATTTCTAATTTTGTTTTAAACGTTAGAGTTGAGAAGTTGATTCAAGAACCAACCTCGTAGCACACGGGACATTCCCATAAGCGCTCCGTCCCCATAGCCAGTGAAGAGTTACGATACTAATGGTATCAGTAGCATTCCGATTAAACGTTTTTCCTGCCTTCCTCTGAGCCTCAAGCATCTGCCAGAGCCTCTCGTCACTCCTCGCTGCATCAGTCTCCCCAGACTTTTGTGATCCATCTGCTCCTCCGAATTGTACACGCTCTCCCACAAAGACACTAACCACGTCTGCCTTATCATGCAACAGTAATCCTACCGAGTTGTGCAAAGCCAGCCAGTCTGTCCGCCTGTTCATTTCCCAAGACACCGGCGGATCCCAGCGAAACAATCCAGACACGTGTCCTCCACAGTCAAGCATGCCACTCCAAACGTTCGGCAATGCTGTAACAGAAAACATTACCACACCTGTTAACAAGGTCTCTATCGTAATACCACTTCACAACAACTTCTTGCATTTCTGACCACATGGTCAACAGATCTTGGATTTCAGCAGCGCTAATCCTTCCAGCTCCCCCTCTCCCCCCCCCCCCCGGAATAAACTTCGTCTGCAGTTTCTTCCTTCTGCTGCTGATGAATTTGATGAAACCCTTGCGTTGTCAGCTCAGTCGCCAGGTGTCCAGTTTCCAAGACAGCGTTCCAGTTCCGAGGCAATAATTATTAAAATTTTTGTTCGGATTCCACTTTGTTAGATTGAGGCGTCCGTATTCCCAGGCAAAACAGTGTCGTTAAACCTCCACTCACTCTCACTCTATCGACACCCAGACAAGTACTTAAACCGGAAACTATTACTAAATCAAAGTACCGCCCCAAACGTTGCTGAATCCCTCGGCCCCACTGATATCCCTAACACTCACACAGTAGAGCCTTTGATATCGGCGACAGATCGCCAACTCCCCTGAAAGCAATATTACATTTTTTTGGGAGCTATTCAAATTTTTTCCTTTCCCTCAGATCCGTTGGTTGAATCGGTTTTTGAGCCTGTGAACCGACGGGGGAGTAATTTAAAATTGCTTGGGTTATCGCACCCTGGGACTTCGGGCTACTGTGTGTGAGTGTGGGTGTGGATGCGCGCGCATGTGTGTTTAGCAATTCCATTTCAGAGCACTGTAATCTGAAACAGTGGTTCCCTGACTAGGAGATATATGGCCTCCAAGGGGATTGAAATGGGGGCACGAGGAGAGGGCTAGTAATATTTCCTAGAGTATGGAGTAGAGACTTGGTAAACAGAAGAATTTGTCTTTGAAAGTTCGAGAATTCGCTACGTAAGAAAGTAAAAAAGTAAAGGACCCTTTCCACGCCTTTAGGGCTAGACCTATATTTTTATAGACCAACGGCACAAGATGGGTGATGTGGTCAGCATCACGCCGGCTGCCTCTACTTCCCGGGATTGCACCCGGTACCCACTCAAGGCTGGGTCGACCTGGGAGCAAAGGTCATTTTTGAAGAAAAGTCCGTCTCCACCAGGGAGCGAACCCACGACCTTCCGATCCGCGGCGCGCGTCTAGCCGCTCTGCCACGGCGACTATTCGCTACGTAGATCAGTTAATATTCTGTCCTTCTTTTCTTATTTTTTTGACACATGCTCACACTGATGATTACTACTCACCGTACCGCTCCTTGGTATCTGCTCAGCTACGCCGGAAATCTTCAAAGTATGTCTAATAAGGTTGATTTTACAGAACTTCTTCTTCATCATCGCCTGTCATTCTTGTTTTTCCTGTTGTCCTTTTCTTCTGCCTCCTAATTTTTCTTTTCCTCTACAATGACAAAATCTAAATGTTGATGGCAGACATACGAGTCAAATCTCCGTACCATGTTCAACCTATAGAAAACTTATTATAGGGAGACCCGTAACGATTACATCGAGCCTGTAGTAACTTGCAGTCCTTTGCGGTTAAGTACAACTAACTCTTGTGGGCAGGGGGTTACTTATGTATAAATCGCAGTATGAACATGAACTCGGCATTGTATGTATGTATGTATTTAAGTTTCACCCCACCAGAACATCACACAAGCGATAAACACCCGGTGACACAAAGTGCCACCGTGGGGACGAGGATCACCCGTGGAGAGGTCATAGAAACCCCTTTCAGCCGTTAGGCCATAATTATGCCCCGGCTTTATTCAGGACCCCCAGCAAAAGACAGGGTGGTGCTTCAGAAAACGAAAAATTGCACCCCACATGGGAACGAATGATAATGACACGTAACTCAGCATAATATATTTCTATTAACTTTAGGGGAGGGGAAGGGGAATTTTTTCCCATAGGATAAAAAAAAACATAAAACTTTTGAATTTATTCCTCGTTATTTCGAGGACCTCAAAGGAACCTCCATTCAATGATGTTTTTTTTTTTCTGACTATATTCCCGTAGCAATTTTAATTATAATCGTATTTTTGTTACGGATCTTTCCCCCCCCCCCCCCCCTGTGTATGAGTGATTTATAACTATTTATATTGGTTATTTCCCCTTAACGCGTTTCTATAGAATTGTCAAAGGAAGAATTTTAACAGTGCCAAGTCGATGATCCGTGGTTGATCAATAGCTGGCCTGCTTGGTGCTAACAACATCATCCACCGAGTACCCATTTATCTATGAAGAATATAGGTTTAGCACCACATGCTCGCTGCACTATTGGTACAAAAAAGAGTTATATTTAAATATTATTGTTAATCTCACAGTTAGAAATTAAATTGCAGCGGATAGACGCTAGCCTGCGGATCAGAAGGTCGTAGGTTCGGGCGCTGAGGAAGTCGGATTTTTTTTTCAAAAATGGCCTTAGCTCTTAGGTCGACCTAGCCTTGAATGGGTACCAGGTGCAGTCCTGGGAAGTAAAAGCGACTGGCGTGACGCTGACCACATCACCCACAAAGTGCCGATTGGTATATAAAAAATAGGTCTAACCCTATATACCCAGTACGCCTGAAGGTGTGGACAATGGTCCTTTACTTTACCCTGGCTGTTGCCGGGGGCCATAATATAACCCAAACTATTGGTTGAACGGGGTTTCTGAGACCTCTTCCCGGGTGATCCTCATCCTAATGGTGGTACTTTGTTTCACTGGGTGGTTACTGCTAGGTGGGATGTCCTGGTGGGGATGAACGTCATCACCAGCCTAACGAAAAGTACTAAGAGGAGTGAGCCTTGCCTACTACCCCAGCCAATCTAAAAAATTTTGACTCGGACCACTGTCTCAAGAGGCAACTATACAAAACCATCTCTCTCTCTCTCTCTCTCTCTCTCTCTCTCTCTCTCTCTCTCTCTCTCTCTCTCTCTCTCTCTCTCTCTCTGTATATATATATATCTAACTGTACCTCACCAGGACATCACACAAGGGATAAACACCCGGAGACACAAAGTGCTACCATGCGGATGAGGATCACCCAAGAAGAGGACTCAGAAACCCCTTTCAACTGTTAGGCCTAATGGCCAGGCTAAATTCAGTGCCCCTAGGCAAAACAAAAATTGTATCCCTTATGGGGACGACTTTAAACCTGCCTTAATCTGTCAAATCAACTGCTCTCCTCCAAAGCGCAGTTTGAAAATTCTCTGGAGTGTTTTTAGTCGTATGTTCTCTTTGTAGAATATAATAATTCACTACATTGTTTCTTCTCATATTCCCCTTTGTGTTGGAGTTGTTTATCGAGCTTGACATAACATTGTATCTCGTGTACTACCAGTCGTTTCTGGTCCAGCGGTTTTCCTTGACTGCATGTGAAAGTAAAGGACCCTTTTCCATGCCATAGGGTATATTGGGCGTATAGGGCTAGGCCTATATTTTATAGACCAGTAGGCACACGGTGGGTGAAATGGTCAACATTCGGTGGTCGCTTTTACTTCCCAGGACTTAACCCGGTACCTATTTAATGCTGCAAGCAGAGGTCATTTTTTAAGAAGAAAAAATAGTTCAGCTACGTCAAGGCTTGAACCCCCAACCTTCCTATAACATTGTGTGTCGCTGGGTCATCAGCTGCTGTTGACTGAGCAGCTTCCTCTATCTTTGACAGTCAGATGCGATGGGCTCCATGGTTGCAAGCCCTAGGCCTGTCCAGTCAGACAAACTCTGTATCCAAGTCTTCCTTGGTTTGTTTCTTCGTCTCTACTGAGACATTTAGTATTGTTTTTAAGAGGCTATTTGATCTTATTACGTGTGCGGACCATTAAATTATCTGCCTTTTCACTGTAGTTAAGAGGGTTTCATAGTTGCCAATGGGCTTTCCCCGTGGCACTGGGGGCTAGACGCCCACCTGCAGATTGGAAGGTCGTGGGTTCGAGTCCTGACTGAGGTGGACTTTTTTTTATTGCTACAGAAATGACCTTGACTCCAGGTCGACCAAGCCTTGAGTGGCTAACAGGTGAGGTCATTGTAAGTAAAGGCGGACGGCGTGATGCTGACCACATCACCCGACAAGTGCCGATTGGTCTATAAAAATATAGATCTAACCCTATATTACCAAGACGCCTAAAGGCGTGGAAAGGGGACCTTTATAGTTGTCGATGTGCTGGTAATTATACGACTAACCTCGTCTTTTGTGAAATGGTCTCTATTTGATATGCCAAGCATTTTTCTGAAAGATCTCATTTCCTATGTTTGCATCTTCTTTTCGATTTCGGCTATTAGGATCCACATTTTGTAAATATCATAATTCCCGCATTGCTTCTTGTCCTATTCCCTGTTGCGTTGGAGTAATTCAACGCAGTTGTCTAGGGCAATCTATCTCGTGTACTATTTTGTGTTTAAAAAAAAAATATATATCTCAACTGGACTGGAATATAAAAGTATGAAATTGTTTAATAATATTTACTTTATTCTCAACGTTATGTTACCCCCCCCCCCCTCCCCCCCTTTTCCCTTCCATGACAAGTAATCAAATTGCATTTTTGCTTATTTGAGGTAAATAAAAATAGAATGATCCTTGCTTGGTGATATTTCAAGCGTTATACAGCAAACAGTAGAAATTTAATCAGTCTTTCTCAAATAGGCACGTTTCTTTTGTTTTTATGTAAATTCTGAATAAGAGCACAACTGTTGCATCATAGGTGTGGCAACGCGCTATAAAATACAATGAGTGTGCTACGTCGTTTACCCAGTTACGTCACAAAATGTGAAGGC
>CAJHNH020003983.1:0-51790 GCA_905116865.2 Candidula unifasciata
TCTTTGACGTCCTAGATTCATCCGTCCATTTGTTTTCAATTTATGTACCTGATTGATAGTTCTATGCTCGTCTTTTCTCAAGATCCTACCAATATTGCACCATATTCAGTTTTAAAACTGCTGATACTAGTCTTTACTTACTAATAAAACAAGCGGACACCTGTTTACGAATACCCAGATTAAAAAGAAAGTTGTCCGGATTATACGGGAAATAAATGAAATGGTTCGGCCATCTAGTGAGAATGCACCCAGACAAAACTGCAAATGAGACTTTTTACAGCAGAACATCTTGGAGGAAAGTCAGAGAAGACTAAGAAATAGATGGGGGAAATGATGTAGCTCAACCCTGCGAAAAAGATGAACAAATCCACTACCCAAGCCTCAAGAGAAACACAAGACAAATGCAGAAAACTACGAGAATGGACTACAGCCTGCTTTCAGTGAGATGACAAAACAAGAAATTGTCAGTCGATATCTAGACATTTCTTTCATTTCTTTACCTTTGTTCAGTTCATCACATTTACTGTTCATCCGTTTCCTTGCGAAACGGTTTTCGAATGCATTAAATATTTGTACTTCATAATGGAAACGCTCGCGCGGATCGGAAGGTCGTCGGTTCGCTTCCTGGAGGAGCCTGACTTTTTTTCAAAAATGACTTTGGCTGCCAGGTCGACCCAGCCTTGAGTGGGTACCGGGTGCATCCCCGGGATGTAAAGGCGGCCGGTGTGATGCTGACCACATCACCCATCTTGTGTCGATTGGTCCATAAAAACATGTCTAGTCCTTTATGCCCTATACGCCTAAAGACGTGGAAAAGGATCCTTTCCTTTTTTTTTTTTTTTTTTTTTTTTACTTACTTCCTAATAGGGTCACTGTAACAACAAATACCATAACATTTCTTCTAACAAGAGAAGGGTTCTATGTTGAGAAATGACCCACCTGTTCGCCATCAGCCAGCAAGTCTTTTACATAACGCCAACCTCGTCACAGCAAGACTGGAAATCTGTCCATCCTTCTTTAGCAAGTTCTCCAGCCTCATGTGCTTTCATAGCTACTGTACCTTCAATGTCGTGTATACCCGTTTGCGAAGTTCTGCCTCTGCGTCGCTTTCTGGAAACTATATCCCAGGCCATTATGATGTTTAATTAGGGCTAAATAGCTCAGCTTTTGCGATAGGATTGTTTTAGTCTACGAGTTCAATTTACACAGATCCCGTGAATCTGACTGGAACTGCGGAGTTCATGTTTTGATCGAATCTCTTTCATACAGCTTCCCGTTCTTCTGCGGAAAGGCAGAGAAATACGAAACAAAAGCTGGTGTAATGAAGATGATTCCCTCGATTTGTTGACGTTACACAGACAATTCTAAGGCTTCGTGAAAGTGATTTATTCGCGAATGCCTTATTTATTGTGACTCCTGTCTCTTTTCTGTTGTGTGCTTTTCTAGGACTGAAAGAGTTCAAAACTGGTCAAGTAGCTCTTTGTGGTCTGGATACTCTCTCCCTGGTTATGGCTTCAGTCGCCGAAACAAACGTCTGATTGTTCTATGTGTTTGTTCCCTTCACATCTTCTTTACGCTTCTTAGTCACAGTTAAGTAGATTCATTTCCTAATGCTAGCCTGATTGCAGTAATCCCTGTTTTTATTATTTGCTGGTCGGTGCTTGTGGTAGAAATAGTGGCAGGAGAAATCATTTACAAATACTTGGCAATAACTGAAACACATTTTTAAAAACAGGAAATCATTTAGTGTCTTAAGGCACATCCGGTACATGGTAAGGATAATGATGGTGATAATGATGTTGGTAAAGATAATGATAATAATGAAATAGCGTGATGATGATGATGATGATGATGATGATGATGATGATGATGATAAAGATAATGCTGATGAGAAAAAATGAAAATCTGATGATGATGATAATGATGATGATGTTGATAAAGATGATGATAATGAAGATAATGATAAAAAGGAAAATGGCATGGTAATGATGATGATAATGATGATGATAATGATGATGATAATGATGATGATAAGAATGATGGTGTTGATAATGAGGATAAAATGATAATAATGATAATGAAAGTAATGCTGATAATGCTAATAATGGTGATAATAATTATATTATAAACAATGATACAGTTCTTTTATCTGTCAGGGGGTTGATTATCTCTGTCCATATCCATTTGAACAAGGCTGTATCTAAAGCAAACATCCCACCCTATTCACCATGTGCCCACCCCATCTTAGCTGTTGATTACTGCACAACTGCTTTCCTCCATGTTCTTGTTGTGACAGGTCTTCCCCATTTGTTTGCTCATGCCATATTCTCTATTTTACATCCCTGCAGCACTGGAGATTACGGAGGACATACATCTAAAATGGGATTACCTATTACAACACTACGTGGCTTTCATCGGGATTTAGCTTGAAAAAGATACAGTGGCATTTCAATATTCGAGGATCTGAGCGGAGGCCGGCATGGCTCAAGTAGGCAGCGAGAAACCCTTAGAGGACACGGAAGTTGTATCGGGTGGAGTAAGCGACTCATCGGATACGGAGGAAAACTTGACAGAGGGGCTGTCAAATTTCACAATTAGGAAACAGATGTCATACAGGTAAGCCAAGTGCATATGTCTTGTTTCTACTGTGAATCGATGTTTCTTATTGTAAGTAAAAGTTCCTTTTTCACGCCTCTCACCAAGGTGTCCTTGATATTGAAGTTACGGTCATCAAGTCTGGCCACTCCAGCGAGGGAGTCCGTAAATCTCTCCAAATATTAGGATCTAATTCATCTAGGGGACTTAACATCCAATACAGTTTCATCTACTATTTCTAGGTTACGGCCCACTATTTATTCTGCCCCCCCCCCCCTTTTTTTTTTCACATTATTGGTGGGCATTAACGTGTCATGAATTCAACTGACTTGATGGATATGGAATGATTCCTCTCGGAGACTCTTCAGCTAAGTTATTTTATGTTTTCTTGTTCATTTTTATGGTATTGTATATTCATATAATATTATGATGGAGGCTCCCGAGTCGCAGCGTTCACTGCTCGGTTGTATTTGTGATAATTATGTGAAGTTGACTGACTGTATTGTTCGTTTGGTTTAATACATTTTCATGATATGTTCACGCTTTTGGCCCATGGGCATATTGTGCTACTTCCCAGCACCATTTCCAGCTGGGTCAACCTGACAACCAAGGGTCACTTTAAAAAAAGTAGAGAACAAAAATCCTCTCCGTGCGGATTTGAACTCTAGACCTTCGGGCAGACAAACGTGCGTCCAGCCTCTAGGCAACTACTGCTCCCGTTTCTGACTGTATTTGTTATTTATAATTCCAGTAATTTGATATGATTGTCCTGTATTTAACTATGCTTTTAAAGTTGCTGCCGTTTGTGTTTAAAGGATTGAAAGCTCAAGTTGACAATTCTGTATTAATGGGGTTAGAAGTCAGCTGCAGGAGATGTGACAATGGTATGAGCTATAAACACACAATCACAGTCACACACACAGGCACACACATACACACAGGCACAATGACGCAGGCACATTGGCGCAGACACACTGACACAGGCACACTGACACAGACACACTGACACAGGCACAATGTCATAGGCACACTGACACAGGCACAATGACACAGGCACACTGACACAGACACACTGACACAGGCATACTGACACAGACACACTGACACAGGCACAATGACACAGGCATACTGACACAGGCATACTGGCACAGGCACAATGACACAGACACAATGACAGAGGTACAATGACACAGGCACACTGACACCTGTCTGACTAATGGTCTTGGGCTCGAATCCATTTCAAAGGCACAAGCACACTGACACAGGCACACTGACACAAGCACAATGACACAGGCACAATGACAAAAGCACAATGACACATGGACAATGACACAGGCACACTGACACAAGCACAATGACACAGGCACATTGGCACAGGCATACGGACACAGGCACACTGAGACAGGCACAATGACACATGCACAATGACACAGGCACAATGACACAGGCACAATAGCACAGGCACAATGACACAGGTACACTGACACAGGCACACTGACACAGGCACAATGACACAGGCACAATGGCACAGGCACATTGGCACAGGCATACGGACACAGGCACACTGAGACAAGCACAATGACACATGCACAATGACACAGGCACAATGACACAGGCACAATAGCACAGGCGCAATGACACACGCACACTGACACAGGCACACTGAGACAGGCACAATGACACAGGAACAATGGCACAGGCACAATGACACAGGCAAACTGACACAGGCACACTGACACAGGCACAATGACACAAGCACAATGACACAGGCACTATGACACAGGCACACTGACACAGGCACACTGACACAGGCACAATGGCACAGGCACAATGAGACAGGCATACTGACACAGGCACAATGGCACAGGCACAATTAGACAGGCACAATGACATAGGCACTATAACACAGGTACAATGACACAGGCACACTGACACAGGCACAATGGCACAGGCACAATGAGACAGGCATACTGACACAGGCACAATGGCACAGGCACAATTAGACAGGCACAATGACATAGGCACAATGATGCAAGCACAATTACACATGCACTATGACACAGGCACAATGACACAAGCAAAATGACGCAGGCACTATGACACAGGCACACTGACACAGGCACACTGACACAGGCATAATTACACAGGCACAATGGCACAGGCATACGAACACAGGCACACTGACACAGGCACAATGACACAAGCACAATGACACAGGCACAATGACACAGGCTCACTGACACAGGAACAATGACACAGGCACATTGACACAGGCACAATGACACAGGCACAATGGCACAGGCACACTGACACAGGCACACTGACACAGGCACAATAGCACAGGCATACGGACACAGGCACACTGACACAGGCACACTGACACAAGCACAATGACACAGGCACAGTGACACAGGCACAATGACACAGGCACAATGACACCACATACACAGTGACACAGGCACACTGACACAGGCACAATGACACAGGCACAATGACACAGGCACAATGACACAGGAACAATGGCACAGGCACAATGACACAGGCAAACTGACACAGGCACACTGACACAGGCACAATGACACAAGCACAATGACACAGGCACTATGACACAGGCACACTGACACAGGCACACTGACACAGGCATAATTACACAGGCACAATGGCACAGGCATACGAACACAGGCACACTGACACAGGCACAATAACACAAGCACAATGACACAGGCACAATGACACAGGCTCACTGACACAGGAACAATGACACAGGCACATTGACACAGGCACAATGACACAGGCACACTGACACAGGCATAATGACACAGGCATACTAACACAGGCACACAGGCACAATGACACAGGCACACTGACACAGGCACAATGATACAGGCATACTGACAGCTGTCTTCCTAATGGAGTTGGGCTCGAATCCACATGAAAGCGAATTTGTTTTTAAATTGGACTCAGCCTAGTTTGTGTCGGGGCAGCAAAGGCGACCGGTGTTATGTTGACCACACCACCCGCGAAACGATTGAAGCATCAAATTCTCAAGGCGCTACTAGCATGAGTAAGGAGAGGAACTTTTAACCGTCTTTCCTTAATCCCACAGCGCTGGTGCCTTGCCATATGTGTGCGCGTGCGTGTTTTTTGTTTAACCATCTTTCCTTTATCTCACGCTGCTAGTCCTTTACCGATGCTAGTCCTTTACCGCGCGCGCATATCTGTGTGTTTGTGTGTAGGTGTGTGTATGTGTGTGTGTATGTTGGGGTGGCTTATGGCACTAATGGTTTCCGGAGCTGTGCCGGCTGGGATTTGTGCCCCTGATAAGTTTAGCCAGCTCAGATAGGTCTCCAGGAGAAGAGAAGGATCAAACTAGTCCTCAAGTCTTACGGGTTGACAGCCTGTTATTGTCAAGAAAAGAAAATACATGGTTAGGGAGTCAGGCAAGGTCAGCATTTCGGTAGACGGCAGTTGGGAAAAAGGAGAGTCGGACGACCTAATATAGCCTGGAGAAGAGAGGGGCAGTATAAAAGGACATGTAAAACGAAAAATAATCTCTTTCCACGCCTTTACGCATATTGGCATACAGGACTAGTCTTATTTTCTATAGACCAATCGGCACTTGGTAGGCAATGTGGTCAACACCTCGCCGGCCGCCTTTACTTTCCATGATTGCTCCTGGTAACCACTCAAGGCTGGGTCGACCTGGAAGCCAATATCGTTTCCGAAATAAAAGTCTGGCTTCGTTATGACCCGAACTTACCATCTTCCACCCCCCCCCCCCCCAGAAATGGAAGGAAGTCAGCATAAACTGACACAGAATCCTATAAGCACACAGATAAGAAGAATAGCTGCAGTGAATACCATTTGTGTATGCCTTATGTGTTAACGATATGTAGAGGATTGTTTGTTTTAGTATCCAGAAGCCATGAGTTGTTAACCCTTAGGCTCGGTATTCTGGATATCGCAACCTTTCGGCCTTGATTCCATTGAAAATACCGTAAATCTGGGAGAAATGGGGCTTTTCTGCCTACCACCGGGAGTGAACCCGGACCACAAGGAGTTCGTCAACCGCTCACCGCGCAATCCGGTTTAGCCAACTACGCTAGAGAGTCGGGCATATGAAGAGGATATGCCTCCTCTGTCCTTATCCTTTTCTGATTACATTTTATCGTCTTAAATCGATTTTGCACACAGCAATACATTACTGGATATTTCTATAACCGGTGTTACTGTCAATTCATGTCTCCGTTATGGTTCTTTAAAGCCATCGATCCATCAATTCCATGGCTTTTCTGGAGCATTGAAACCTTCATGTTGAGTGCCACAATCCCGTGTTACTTGTGAATTTACAGCGTGCGTGTCAGATGTCCTGGGCTTTTCATTCTTTCTTTCACAATAAAGACGGCATATCTGGTCTTCATTCATGTGGTCGCATTTCGATATCTCATTGATATCTAGTCTAATAACAATTTCTCATAGACATCTAGTCTAATAACAATATCTCACTGACATCTAGTCTAATAACAATATCTCACTGACATCTAGTCTAATAACAATATCTCATTGATATCTAGTCTAATAACACCATTCCATTGCCTACTTGAATCAGTCAA
Source organism: Candidula unifasciata (assembly GCA_905116865.2). NCBI lineage: Eukaryota > Metazoa > Mollusca > Gastropoda > Stylommatophora > Geomitridae > Candidula > Candidula unifasciata. The sequence goes on from CAJHNH020003983.1 coordinate 7,209, forward strand.
GCAGGTACCGTGTCCAGAATGAAAATTGACAGCAATGGATTTCCAATAAAAAAAAAAAAAAAAAGCGTCACGTTTAACCAGCATCCCTGAAGGGAAATCTTTAGGTTGTAATTTTTCTAAGATGTTCCATAGTTTGCAGTTGTTGACTCGATCGAACGTTTTCTCTTGATCTATAAATATAAGATGATGTCTTCTATCATATGCATGTGATTAGACGGACATGTAACAGTGAAAAGATGGAACAAGCGATTAGACGGACATGTAACCGTGAAAAGATGGGACAAGCGATTAGACGGACATGTAACAGTGAAAAGATGGGACAAGCGATTAGACGGACATGTAACAGTGAAAAGATGGAACATGCGATTAGACGGACATGTAACAGTGAAAAGATGGGACATGCGATTAGACGCACATGTAACAGTGAAAAAATAAGACATGCGATTGGATGGACATGCAACAGTGAAAAGATGGGACAAGCGATTAGACGGACATGTAACAGTGAAAAGATGGGACAAGCGATTAGACGGACATGTAACAGTGAAAAGATGGGACAAGCGATTAGACGGACATGTAACAGTGAAAAGATGGGACAAGCGATTAGACGGACATGTAACAGTGAAAAGATGGAACAAGCGATTAGACGGACATGTAACAGTGAAAAGATGGAACAAGCGATTAGACGGACATGTAACAGTGAAAAGATGGGACATGCGATTAGACGGACATGTAACAGTGAAAAGATGGGACATGCGATTAGACGCACATGTAACAGTGAAAAAATAAGACATGCGATTGGATGGACATGCAACAGTGAAAAGATGGGACAAGCGATTAGACGGACATGTAACAGTAACAATACGGGACAAGCGATTAGACGAACATGCAACAGTGAAAAGATGGAACAAGCGATTAGACGGACATGTAACAGTGAAAAGATGGGACAAGCGATTAGACGGACATGTAACAGTGAAAAGATGGAACAAGCGATTAGACGGACATGTAACAGTGAAAAGATGTAACAAGCGATTAGACGACATGTAACTGTGAAAAGATGGGACATGCGATTAGGCGCACATGTAACAGTGAAAAAATAAGACATGCGATTGGATGGACATGCAACAGTGAAAAGATGAAACAAGCGATTAGGCAAACATGTAACAGTGACAATACGGGACAAGCGATTAGACGAACATGTAACAGGATCTACTGGCCTCCCCATAATAATTCTTTGGGGTTCAGTATAGAGGAAGAATCAGTACTGTGCCTTAGGCGTGGTGAACGAGCGATGGCAAACTTCTGAAAGTAATATTTGCCTAAAGAACCACAATAGCCAAATAATTAAAACAAAAACGGTGATTTCTTTCTGCAACGTCCTGTAAAGGATACACAAATAACTGTTTGTAGAGAAAGAGAAGACAAGGCAGAAAAAAAGACACCGGTAACCAAGCTGGCTGAATGGATAGGCTTCAGACATGCAAACATCAAGTCCATTGTACCCGAATGAAGATGCAGAGATAACTCAACATTCAACAGCAGTTGGTGACCCAACGACACACGTTGCTATGAGAGTTGAAGGTTATTTGCGTATCCTTTACAGGACCTTGCAGAACCAACCTCAACAGTCCCTGGCTGCTGTGTGTTTTTTCTTAGCAAATTTACGTCCAGTAGTTTGCCATTGCTTTGTGGACGGTCGGCTTTCTTGATACCACTGTCGAAACCAACGAAAGGCGCACAGCCCCCAGCTGGCACCGAACCCGGCATCCCGGCATAACGAAGCGTTCGCATCGACTTAGACATAGTGTTATAAGCGTACAATGACTTTAAAAACTCACCATGTTGATGTTTTTTTTTTTTCTTCAGTTTTAACATATGCCAGTAACAGTGTGAGAACAAATGAAAACATGAAACAAAAATTAAATGCACAACTCATCATCATCATCATCAGTTCTAGTTATGTCCAGTGGCACATGAGGCTTCAGAGAGGACTTTCCATGCTTTCCTGTCCCGTGCAATCTTCAGTGCAGTTTTCCATGTCAGAGATGCCACACTCCGGTCACTTTCTATCGTTGGTCTCCATATTGTTTTTGGACGCCCTTGTTTTCTCTTTCCCTCTGGTGTCCATGTGAGAGCTGTTTTGGCAGGTATATCAGGATTCATTCTCATAACGTGGCCAAACCATTTCCATCTTCTCTTGGTTATCATACTGTCTAAAGTTTCTTGGTTTGTGACTTGAAGTAGTTTAGTGTTTAAGATTGTATCTGGCCAGAAAATTTTTATAATTCTACGTAGACATGTGTGGTGAAAGGTGGACAGCATGTGTGCATCGTTTTTGGTCGTTCTCCCGCATTCCGCTCCATAAAGAAGAACTGGCAAAATTATGCTCTTGTAGAGTCGGAGTTTCGTTCCTCTGCAGTAACTGTTGGATTTCCAGATTTGCCTCATCCTCCCAAAAGCAGCTCTAGCTTTGTAAATGTACAACTACCTGAGGAAAATGGTAACAATAAAAGTGGAGGAGAATCACTAAACAGCCACAGAAATGGGAAACAGATGGATTGAGGAGGCGAGGACGCCTAAAAGAAAACCATAAGTTGAACATTGATGGGCTACAACCTAGTATCAGTGCGACGACAAAAGAAGAAAAAGAGTTTCCATCAAATTCAGCTGGTCGTTATGAGATTTCATAGCTCGCTGATGCTGTAATGACGTTTGCATCTACTTGTTCATAAAATGTAAATCTTTTAAACGTTAATATCAAAACATACACACATATACAAATTTCACACACACACACACATATATACACATATATACACACCTACACACACACAACAGACTTTTAAAATGCTTTTAGCATACGCGTTTTTCATTTTCCTACAGTTCAGTTCTACAAGAAAATTCACATTGCAAAACCCGTTTATCCCCCACCCCACCCCATTTCCCTTGTCTCCACGCACATACTCTACCATTGTAAATCTTCCACGCATATTCTACCCGGTTACACACTATTCTACAGCACCACAAAGACACATCTGACACCACTATTATATTCGTTAATATATAATTATACCCATTCAGACGCTGTAACACACACACAAACACGCACACACATACAGTAATCAGTCAAACACACACATAAACACATAGAATAATCACTTAAACACACACACAAACACACACATCCTATCCAGATACAAATTCATTCTCCGTCAGTATCAGTCACTCTGTCCAGACGATATTGGTGTACCGTGCTAATGGTAAAAAAAATTTCTGCCCTTATTACCACTTTTGCGGTATAGGCGGGGGGGGGGGGGGGGGGGGGGGGGGGGAAGGGTATTTGAGCTTGAGAATTTACGGCCGCATGGCTAGTGCTGTCGCCACGACTGTGCAGGTGAGCATTTTATTTTGCTCCCGACAGAAAAAAATCCCAAGCCTAACCGAGGATTCGAACCTGGGTCTCCCGCTTTGGAGAACCCATCGTTTAAAAAGTTCGGCCACCCGCTCTCGTGCTATTGGTAGAAATGCAAAACATTATTAAATTTGGAGAGAGCTCCTCTCCATAGCACACAACCTGGGCAATATTGCATATGCAGCATGATTCCCGTGCTGTCCTAACTTGAAAGGTAACAGCAAAACTTTTGAAACAAAGATTGCTACAAAAGCTACAAGGTATCTCTCCTTTCTCGCCATCACACACACACACCAACGCTCACATGAACACATATACCGTGGGTCCCCCCCCCCCCCCCATATACATTTAAAAATCAATAACCATTGATATTTTATTAACGTTGTCTGTCAAAAATCATCCGATTATTGTAACACGTGGTACAGATAATGATGATGAAATGTTAGACTTTTTAATGCTTTGATCTAGTTAACCCAAGCCTGCTTTATTCGATAGTTTAGCACATTCATGTCACTTTTATGGTTCTTTAGTAGACTTTGTTTGGGGGGGGGGGGGGGGGGGGGGTTCATGATGTCCCAAATTCCATTGTCTCTCCGTGGGGTTAAGGTCTAAGCCAGTGTTTCCCAAACTTAGCCACAGCGCTATTTTGTAACTAACAATTCTCTCTAGCGCCCTAACCTAAGTAAAGGTGTGATGACTTTTCGTATGTAAGAGATGAAAAACAAACAAAATTAAACTTGTGTATCTTCGAATATTTCTCGGCACCCCTGTGAAGAGATCACGGCTCCCCGGGGCGCCGCGGCGCACAGTTTGAGAATCACTGGTCCACACTTTCGGTTCTATGAATTCATGTTTCTTCATTAATGTTTCCGGTTTCGAGATCTTCTGCAAAAGGTATGAGAGTCCGCCTAAACCCCATCCTTTGTTTTGAAATTCCTCAAGAATTCGTTTTGCACCATAATTTCTTTCTATGAAGAGATTTTACGACAGTTTTATCTTCACCAGTAGCAGAAGCAGACGAATTAGGAATCCTGCAGCAGTGTCACAGCGCCATCTACAAGTCGAGAACACGCACAGTGACGAGAAAATCGTGGCGTGATATTCTGAAACTAAAAGAAGTCATTCCTAACATTTGTACCAATTTTATAAGAATCGAATGATGTTTGGCAGAGTTATTAAATATAAATAACTGTTATTGATTTTCTTGGGGTTTTTTGGTGGGGGATGCGGTTAAGTGGAAAGGGACAAGGTATACAATCGAACTGTTTTAATTTGTAGCAGTCAGCACTCACAGTCATGTAAAGTTCTGCCCTAGTAAAACTACTTGTGTTTTCGTTGTGTCAACTTTACTTGTTCATTATTCCCAATTAGCGACTTAAGGGGGAGGGAAGGGGGGGGGGGGGGGTGGGCGGAGGAATTAAACCTAATCAGAGGCAAACATGAACGATCGGACCTTAACTCGCAGAGAAGAAAGCAAGAAATGGCTGGCACAAAATGTAACTTGTCGGCACAGATTTCTGTTTCTATATACTGGCCAGTAGAGAAATTAGTACACATACTGTATGCACACATACACATTCATGGTGCGTATACTTCAAAATAAAAGTTAACTGAATGTTTTGTTAACAGGGTAGAACTGACATATTAACCGCGGGACTCTGAAGTATATGTTAAATTGAAAAATCTGAGTACCTATAGATGTGTCCGGAGTGCCGCGAGGATAACCCCACACATAACTCGTAACTCATATTTGCATATCTCCTCCATGGGCGTCAGAAACCAGCTTCAAAATTTGCTGAATATTAACTGCTCATCATTACTTCTTGTCCTTTTTTAGGGTGAAATTTTTCGTTATTTGAAGCCCTACTCTGGCTTTGCCAGGGGCCGGAATATAGCCTGGTCATAAATATGGCCTGGTTGCTGAACGCGGTTTTTGGGACCTCTCCACGGTGATCCTCACCCGCATGGTGGCACTTTGTGTCATCGGGTGTTTATCGCTTGTGTGATGTCCTGGTGGGATAGGAAGTCAGTCAGTCTTTGCTGACTATTTGGGAGCTGCATTCTCAATTAAAACTTGATTAATTCTGCCAGTTCTCTGCAGGAGCGACGCTCCTACCCATAATAACATCAACACAGCGCGACTTGCTGCAGAATCATCTAGTGTGTTAAAATCATGAAACTGCGTTTCGTAACCCCAAGCCACAAACGCATGTGCATGTGTGCATACAACAATAAACATGAATTTGTAAAAATATTTCATAGTAAATCATTGCAGAAAAACAGAGTTGCATCCATATACGTCGACCACATTGAATATTTATACGATCAAATGGTTCGGTCATGATATTAGAAAACAGCCACATCAGCTGTCAACACAAGCATACAGCCCCACTGGAAGCATCGCAGCTCTGTACATCTTTAGTTTAGTTTGCAGACTGATACCACTTTGATGCCAGACAATGATCCAGGGAAGCTGTCTATCCTGTTAAATTGTAAACATGTCCCCAATATAGAATGCTTAGAATACCTTGGACAGCCAAAAAGAGCAACCAAGAGGTTTTGAAAGAGGCGGGAGCCCAAAGACAACTTATCACAGACATCAGAAGGAGACAGTCATCATTTTTCGGCCATGTTATGAGAAGAGGGAAAATAGAACATGTTGTGACCACTGGAAAGATATGTGGAAGGAGAGATAGAGGTAGACAACGAGAGAAGATGCTTGACAGTCTTGTTGCATGGCATGGAGGTGTGTCGGCACACGAAGTGATACATGCTGCAGGAGAACGCAGATTATGGAGAGGCAAGATCGCCCACGCCAGTCGGCAAAGCACCTGATGATGATGATGTCCCCAATATACAACAGTTACTAGTCCGCTTCAGTCACCATTAGACCCCACGGTAGATCTTTACTAAACAGAAAGTTGTAATATGGTTGACACATTTGGATATGCAGGTGTGTTTGTTGCAATATTCAACCACTTATGGAAACATTGTTTTAATATTCCGACGGTATCTGACGATACCAACAGGTAGATAATTGTTACTGGCTAAAAAAAAATTGTAGTCCATCTGAGTGCAAGTACTCGTCTTCCTCTCGGAGTACATATTCAACGCACTTATTTCAGAAATGAATGTCTATTTTTGATAAGGACTCACGTGTCAGAACATCTACATCGCACATTTTAAATGTACTGTTATTTTCGGCAACTTTTCTTTTCACTTTAGTCTAAACAAGATCTACCGAGTTAAGGTGGGAATGATATGCAATGAGTTGCAGAGAGGTGTGACCGTATACATAAATGATTTTGTCAATGTGATATACCTTTGTCTTATTTGTTTTCCTCACAAGCTGCAACAACTTTGCCTTCAAATGAGTGTCGTCAAAGTTGAAAGGTCTATTTTCCTGCTTCCTGCATAAGTTAGTATAATGCGCTGGTTTTTGCTGCTTGGAATGTGTTTTTCTTGCTTTCTATTCACCGTTTCCTGACTGCCATTTTGTTGTTGTTGTAGCATAGGTATGGTGGACATTAACCCAAGATTTATCCAGATATACAGTATCACAGCCTTGCATCCGTCGCTCACGGATCTGCCTCGTGTATTTGCTACGACAAGCAATCAAACGTGGTTTTTCCCAAATAATATTCCTTCTACCTACAGTTTTCCTGAAAGGGAACTCGGTTACCCTTACACTTTCTACAGATTCCTTTTTGAAATATCAGTCCTGCAATACGATTGCAATGTTAATTTCAGTTTTCGGAGAGTAACACGTTCATTTGTCTCTAACATTTTTAAGATCTCACGTCTAGTGACATCTGCGTCAAAGTCGTCAACTTTCATTTGCCTTCCATGCTTGAAATGAGTGTATTCTGTATCCTGTCTAATCCAACGGTTAAATTATTCTTTATCCAGAGCATGCGTGAATATTACAATATAAATCACCTATCTTAAATTCCCTGAGGAAGTGCTGGTACAGTAAAACGGTAACCTTCTGTATAGTTATAAATTTCATTTCAAATTCACTTTTGAAATTGATTTCTATGTCAGCTTTTATAAGCTAGCTATTTTACACAATATTTCAACACTAATTTGTGGATGTGCCTTTGACTAAACAACCTTGACCGACATCTTATTTTAGCGTCAGGTCACTAATAGTGCGACTTTGCACGAGAAAATCATGAAATTACATAAGTTTTCTATGACCTTCTGTTAAACCAGTCATAGTGTGTATTAATTCCGGAAACTAATGAAAGTAAATCTTCCAAAAGTCTACCAAGACTGTTTCGTGATAAAAAGATATATCGTCATGAAAACAAAGGGGACAAACTGTATATGATTTTTTTTTTAGTGAAAAATATATTTCCTCAACGTCATAATATTCTAAGGTTGCAAGGAAAAAAACCATTGCGATCTTACAGGCAGTTTCGAGAAAATGGTTTAACATATGTGTTTACAAATTGTTCAACGAACTATAGTAGTGGAGTAGGCAATGTTTAGAGTATTTTTTCTAGCCCCTTCCTCATGCCATGGAGGTGAGCAGTGCTGCTCAGTCGCTCAGGTGGCTGCCGAATCCCACTTCTTCTCTGGTCATTGGAAGACGACCCTATGGCCTGAGCCGCCTGTGCGCAGGTCTGCAACTCCGACTAACAGAGTACCCATGTCTGTCGCTTCATCGCTCGCACATTGTTCCAGGACTTGGTAAGTCGGTTGGATGAATTATGAATGAAATGATGAAGTGATGAAGGAGAGACTTGCGTGATGCATTGTTTTTAAGTGAGGAAGAGTTGCGCATTGTCGTTGACTTCACTCTCTCGCCTGTGTCCATCTGGATCCAGTAGCAGGACTATTCGAGACGACTGAAGATAAAGTCAGGTGCAGTGAATGACCAGGATGTTCTACGTTTGTCGCCGAGCTGTTTACGCTCCACATCGCGTTGCTGGTACTTGCTTGCCGTCAGGCCTGTTGAACAAAGTATTGATTTCCTTCGCGCGTTCAGCCGAGTCCAGTCTTTGCACGTTTGGATGGGCAGATCCTGACTCAGTGAAGGCTACTGACCATTCAGTTATCATCATCTGGTTTAGCCGTCCTGTCAAAGCCGTTGCCCAGCTTGTGGCCGCTACCACATGCTGGCAGCGACTAGGAGCCACATATGAGAGCTGTTCGACCAAAGGCAGGTGAGCTATCCTGAAAAAGACATGACAGCCTCTAAGACCGGAGGTACTACGAATACCTGGGAACCCAAACCCCGTATAGGAACAGTAGACGCATTGCCAACGTCATTACCAGAAGTACAACTCCAGTTGTGAGTACAACTCCAGTTGTAATAACATTGATGATACGTTTTCTGTTCATACGTTTAAAAACTTATGAGACACCCGGTACATATACACATTATGACAATAGCCAGTGCTACCTATTGAGCATTGGGTGTCGCTTTAGCGCAGTTGATAGCAGACTCGCTTTCAAATACAGCTGCCACTAGTTGCAGCCAACGGCTGGTGTTCGAAACCGGACGGTTCCTTGGGTTCACCCAGACTCTAAGAAATGGGTACCAGAGTTAACACTCTAGGATAAATGGAGGAACGTCGCTGTAGCTACGGAGTTTCGTGCCGACGGCGACACAGGCGGACACTTTCTTATCAGCTGTCCCTACTAGTGGCAGAGCACTTCTCCCGACTTTACTCTTACCTTTTATCTATTGAGCACTAGGCCGAAAACTTCCTCACCATGATGGTTAATGACAAAAGATGGATTTAACGACTGCAGTGACATTATAATAACGCAGCAAATTCTTGATTATTTTAAACACCGCCAACAAAAGTTACCATATAGAAAAAAAATCTTATAGACTCCCTACCCCCCCCCCCCCCCCCCCCACCCGGGGGGGGGGGGGGGTTGCTGAGGGGTAGCCCATGGAGTGGGAGTGAGAAAATTCAAACAGCATAATGAACGAATTGATATGTAATGACTAGCCCTCGAAAATGCAGAGGAAAAATGTAGACAGGAGGACATATTAGACAATATGCAAATCGAATGCCATAGTTACAGTAATGCTTATTACATCTAAACACAACAGCCACACATAAAAACGCATTCTACACTCACGTAACGCGTGGAGTCTTACATATAACACACTTAAGGTCAATATTCCTGCCTAGACAGACTTACTGTTTTTAGTCACGGCAAGTTTCTGTTTCTGACGTTAGTAAGCCGTTCCATTTTCCAACATATGTAGACTAAAAAGATTTAGTGCCGTTGTGTTTTGTACACTGCAGATTCAGAAAAGGACAAGCTGCCAGTTGCCATAGAACGTAATGACTTATGCCATTAATTGCGCTTGCAACTACTGGTGTGTTATAACCGCTGCATTGATGATGAGCCAAATTTCTAGCGCAGAACAGTTTGCGTTGGCACTTCTGATGGCTGCTATGTGCGTGTAATGCTTGTGTATAGTATTGGCATTGTGGAAACCAGAGTATATGTAATAAAAATTCTGTATGGTTTTCTTTGGCACAGGATCGGAACAGGTATGGGGTGACCTTTGCTATGATTTAAGAATTGCGATTACCTGACTGCAGGCCGCTGCGTGGTCTCGAAGTATAGTGTCCGTCTCATGTGGTAGAGGACCCGAGTTCAGGCCCCTGTAAGTGCTGGGGTTTGTTCACGTGGACTTCTAATTATTTTCCCTGGTCTCTGGGTAGTGAGATCGGACGCCCTGTGTATTGTTGGGCACGTAAACAATCCCTTGGCAGTTGGGAATCGAAAAAGTAACCTAACGGTGCTGTCTTGGAAAATTTAGAGTTAAAAATCTACCCAAAATAATTGAGGATCCTCGCCGGTGTACGGAGCCTGTGCACTGCACTAAGCTACTTCGAAATCATACTTGAGTTTGAAGTGGAAACGGATTACTTATGGGTTACTACCATGTGTGCCATGATGTTAATCCGTTTGTTTAAAACTTAAACCTTACCTGATTACATGTGACCTGATTACCAGCCACCTAACCCACACGTGTACATTTTATAATCGGTGTCTGTGGCTAGGGAATCAAAATAACTCAATCGGTGACCGGGTCGCCAACTGGCTCGCCTGTAGACGAGTTCGTCAACGGTGGTGACAGTACTTGGGTTTCCTTCGATCGCTTCAACACTGCAGGAGTCTTTTTTCAGAGCTCTTTGTGGCGTGCAATGCGAATCAATATGTATGACGCATGTAACCTAGTCACAATTATAACCTAAAGCCCCCTCTGTGGGAATGCTGGTTGTACATGGCAATTTTCCCCCAGAAAAGCACCTACCACAAATGCTGGCGCGGGGTTGGCGCGTCTTGTAAAGGATCCGCACGTACATATATTTTACATACACTGACATCTCATACGCACGTACGTATTTTGTACATACACTGACATCTCATACGGACGTACATAAATTTTACATACACTGGCATTTTATACGCACGTACATATATTTTACATACACTGACATCTCATACGCACTCACATATATTGTACATACACTGACATCTTATACGCACGTACATATATTTTACATACACTGACATCTCTTACGCACATACATATATTTAACATACACTGACTGCTCATTCGTACGTACGTAAATTTTACATACACTGACATCTCATACGCACGTACGTATTTTGTACATACACTGACATCTCATACGGACGTACATAAATTTTACATACACTGGCATTTTATACGCACGTACATATATTTTACATACACTGACATCTCATACGCACTCACATATATTTTACATACACTGACATCTTATACGCACGTACATATATTTTTCATACACTGACATCTCATACGCACTTACATATATTTAACATACACTGACTGCTCATTCGTACGTACGTATATTTTACATACACTGACATCTCATACGGACGTACATAAATTTTACATACACTGGCATCTCATACAGACGTACATAAATGTTACATACACTGGCATTTTATACGCACGTACATATATTTTACATACACTGACAGCACATCTAATTGCCCATGCGTCAGAATAGCCTTGTTCCTGCAGCCAGTCGCTGCCGTCTGTGGGAACATAGCTACAGTTCAAAAGCTGTGAGTTTACAAACATCTACGAAACTACGTAGTTCCAGGGACGACTAGCAAGGATCGCCGATCCTATTTTATTAGCGAGCCTAAAAACACCCAGTGCGTGCGGTAAAGAATTTACTCATTGAGCTGTTGTTTTACTGCCTGTCTGCCCGTATTTACCGGTTTAAGGAGGTGAAGGACCAAGGGCGGTGGGGGGGGGGGGGGGGGGGGGGCCTGAGTCTGAGGATTTATGGCTGCATGGCTGTAGTCCGTTTCCAATGGCGTGTCCCACACACTTCAACCAATATCTCCAAAACTCATATACAGAAGAACACATAATTTTACGCGTGGCCTTAGAATTCACATGCCTTTTGATTTTATAATTTCAAGCTGCATAAGTGCTGTGTGTTTTTTTTTTTAGCGCCACATTTCTTTGATTTTTTTTTTTTATCGCCACATTTGATTTTTTTTTTTTTTTAGCGCCACATTTCTTTGATTTTTGTTTCATCAACAGTTTGTGAATTTAAAAAAAATGCAGCATTTCAGTGCAGTAACTGATACACGCATAGGGATTATTTGCAAATCAGTTCACACGTGCAGCAATGCGTGGTGATAAAAAAAAAAGTTTATGTTGCCTACAATTTAAAGAAAAAAAAACTGTGTTGACCTAACTCACGGGAGACTGATGCTGGGGATGTCCACCTGAGAGTAAATCAATATGAAATTCTGTTTAATATTTTCAAAAATTTCCGATACCCAGTTGACTGTATGCACGCTGACCGTCTGCTTTGAACATTAAAAGATAAAGTCGGGAGATGTGAACCTGAGCCCTTGCACACGGTTAAAACCCATAAGTGTTCTGCTACCAGTACAGACAGATGATAATAAACTGTCCGCCTGTGTCGCCGTCCGCACGCTACTCCGTAACTACAGTGACGTTCCTACATTTACTTAGAGTGTTAACTCTGGTACCCATTACCTAGAGGTTGGGTAAATCCCGTGAACCGGCCATAGGCTTCAGCGAGTGACAGCTGGATTTGAAAGCGAGTCTCCTATCGCCTGCGCTAACGCGGCCCAGTTACATTCCGCAAATTAGGCAAAATGAAAATTAGATGTTGTTTAATTAAAAAAAATGTTACACGGATATAATTATTAACAGCTGCATGCCAAATTCCAACAACTTGTACCAATCGGTTTCTGTGTTTTATATGTTTAAAGTTAGGCACGACCCCTGAAATGTTCTATAGTACAGTCGAAACGGAATGTACTGATTAAGTAGAAAGATCCCTTTTCAGGCCTTTAGGCGCATCGGGTGTATGGGAAGAGCACCCATATTTTTTCAGATCATCGGCACTGGGTGGGGAATGTGGTCAGCATTACGCCGGCCGCCTCTACTTCCCCAGGACAACCATCCTGGTACGCATTTTAGGCTGGGTCGACCTGCATACCATGATAAAAATCCACGCAGCCAGCAGTGGGTTTCGATCGCGGTATGTTGGAATTACCAGTCGGACTCGCAACGCCTAAGCCCCGGAGAATGTACTGATTAGCATTTTAGTTGTGCCCTGCCACAGAAGAAAACAAACCAATAACTTTTTCATGGGATTGGAACCTGGGTCTCACGAACCTACCATTCTATCAGCGAACCGCTGGTTAGTATAAACCACCATTGTTCTAGAACCGTTAAGGAGATCTAGGTCTGGGTTAACTTAAAGGCATGCTTGTTATAAGGTCGATTCTTGTCTAGCATTTGTCAGGTACCGCCAGGAAACTATATCCTATCACGCTCTCTCTCTTTTCTCTCTCTCTCTCTCTCTCTCTCTCTCTCTCTCTCTCTCTCTCTCTCTCTCTCTCTCTCTACAACATCTCCAGCAGTTAAACATCCGCCTACCCTCACTACAGAAACCGTTTAATGCTCTATCACTCCCCTCCTTTGAACACTACTCAGTCTGACAACCCCTCAATAGTCCCTGCTTGTCTATTGCCTTTCAACAAGCTTCACCAAACAAGCCGTGGATTCTGTATCACTCTGTCTTAGGGCGTTTGTGTGTGTGTGTGTGCGTGTATGTGTGTGTGTGTGTTTGAGCAATCTGTAAAAGTGTTTATGAGTGTGTGTGTGAGCATGCGTTGTGTATGTGTGTGTATGTGTATCTCTGAGTATGTGTGCCTGTTTGTGTGTGTGCCTCCCTCATTCTCTGTCTGGCTGCCTCTCCTTCAAACAACACCATCTAACAAACCCCCAGTCTTCCTGTCTTTCAATCATACTCGAACAACTAGCCTAACAACTCTTTAGTGCTCCCTCTCTCCTTCTTGCTCTCTCCCTCTCTCTCCTTCTTGCTCTTCCTTCTTGCTCTCTCCCTCTCTCCTTCTTGCTCTCTCCCTCTTTCCTTCTCCCACTCCCTCTCTCTCTCTCTCTCTCTCTCTCTCTCTCTCTCTCTCTCTCTCTCTCCCATTTTAAACAATTTCAAACATACCATAATATTAATTTCCCATGCGGCGTATTATTATTTTTGTTCCCGATTATAATTGTGATTAGTACTATTATGGCTGGTAATTAAGTTTTAGACACAAAAAATGTGTGAGGGGGTTTAGGTCGCCGCCTACCCCACACCCCAGTTGAAATTGCCCCTAAACCTGACAAGTTCCTAATGTCCCTACATCTCCTTCTCTCTCTCTCTCTCTCTCTCTCTCTCTCTCTCTCTCTCTCTCTCTCTCTCTCACTCTCCTCTCTCTCTGAAATCTCCCCTAAACCTGACTCTCTCTCTCTCTCTCTCTCTCTCTCTCTCTCTCTCTCTCTCTCTCTCTCTCTCTCACTCTCTCTCCCTCTCTCTCTCCCTCTCTCTCACTCTCTCACCCCCTCTCTCTCTCTCACTCTCTCTCTCCCTCTCTCACTCTCACTCTCTCTCTCTCTCTCTCTCCCTCTCTCTCTCTCTCTCTCTCTCTCTCTCCTATCACAAAACCCCAACCTGACAACCAGTTGCTGCTCCCTGCACTCACATCTGCCAAGAAAAGCCCAGGACCTCCCACCAAGTGAGCCAACCTGGCCAACAACAAGACCCGGTAACTAACACGACCTTGGACCCCAGCAAGCGGAAACACAAAACAGTTTGGCATGCAGCAGAATTCAAATCTCAGCATCGCGTGCCTGGCAACGCACAGCCGGCATTGATTTATAGATTGATCGGTGCAAATCGCTTGTCTCGGGTCGATAACGGAGTCCCGGTCAAGTGAACCATTTGTTAGGTCACACATTATGTTCTCAATTATGGTTTTATTTAATTATGTGTGTACTACAGAGTGTAAACTGAAATAACGTTATTGTATTTTTATTGCATGTATTGACTTGGTAATTTTTGTCTGCTCACTTGATCGTGTGCCTATTTTACTTTTCCATATTTTCGTTTCTTGAAATAATTTGTTATTGTTTATTGTTTTCCCGTCCTTTCATTTTCACATTTTTATGATGATGATGATGATGATGATGATCATCATCATCATCATCACTATCTTTATTGTCTATTTCTATTGTCATTATCGTCTTTTCCTTCTCCTTCTCATCCTCTTTCTCGCAGTCTTAGTCCTCCTACTCCTTCTGCTTCTTGTTCTTCTTCTGCTGCTAGTGGTTTTCCAGTTAAAGTGTGGCTGGTGAGTAGTGTTGTGATTTACAGCTGGGCTGTGATATCCGCGCATTTGACTCAATAGATCCGATCTCAGTAAAGTGTTAATTAGTTGTCTTTTGCCTTATGCGGTGAAGGACCAAGTGATCTTTATATCTTGAGACGAAAACGGGACATCTCACTAATATTTTAAGCTGACAACGGGACATCCCACGCAAGTGCGTTGAATGCCCGCACCCTTTTTGTATTGTTTAAGGTCACCGTGGTCAACAGGCTAATTACTCTGATAGTAGTTGTGTTAAAACCCGAATTATTGCCTCCAAGAAATAAAGGAAATATTACTCTCTTTTTAACAGTAATGACATTTTTTTTTTTCAAACTTAAGCTAAATTCTCATCAAAACATTTCAGACACTGAAAGTATCTAAGACTATCAATAATAAGTAAAGTAAAAAAGTAAAGGACCCTTTTCCAGGCCTTTAGGCGTATAGGGCACAAAGGGCTAGACATATATTTTTATAGACCAATCGGCACAAGATGGGTGATGTGGTCAGCATCACGCCGGCCGCCTTTACTTTCCCGGGATTATCAATAATATAGTTTACAGTTATAACAATAAGTGTATGTTCCGTTCTCGAACTTATTCTTAGATTTTTCGATTTTGCTGTCCAGAGAGACGAAGATAAGGGATCCTGAAAACAGGATCCATGGTCACCCAGGTTCAGGAGTGGGTCTCCTTTCACCCAAACCCTATCCCCCCCCCCCCCAAGAAATAATGTGACCCCTCCCCCCGCCCCCTCCCCATTCTCCCTTCTATCCTCCCTCCCTTCCCACAGAAAAATGTGGCATTCAAACACACGGTGGCGTTGTTTTGTGATGACAATTGTAGCATATAGAAGTCGCCGTGGTGTAGCGGCTAGAGACTCGCCTGCGGATCTGAATGTCGTGGGTTAAGGTCCGGACTTCTTTTCAAACATGACCTTGACTCGACCCAGCTTTGAGTGTGTACCATGTGCAGTCATAGGAAGTAAAGGCGGCCGGCGTGATGCTGACCATATCACACAAAAAGTGCCGATTGGTATATGCAATATCGGTTTAGACCTATATGCCCAGGACGCCTAAAGGCGTAGACAAGGGTTCTTTACTTGTTTTTAAGCACATGGGCAATCAGAATCTGTCCCTGTACAGCTGAGGTTCCATGATATCTTTCAGAGGATAATGCAGGTTTTGTACGAAGGCGGACTTTACTATACAATGCTGCAATGGTCATAGGTTGGGTTGTTCCATGTTTAGTGTGGTTGTGTGTGAGCATAATTATTATTATGTGAGTGTGATTGCATGGGCAAATATGCACAATCTGTTTACGTGTTTGAAGGTGTTGCCTACTTGTGTGAGTGTGTACTTGTAAACCACAAGAGCTCTTCTGTGTGTTTAGGGAAAAATATCTCCTGGATAGCTATAACCAGGAGTAAGAGCTCAAGTGTCCAATACCAGTCTACTTCAGTGTACTAGCCCCGTTAAGTCTCTTCACTAATATTATAATAATAACATCTACATAGTAGAACACTGAATACATACGTTGTGATATAATGATAACAGAAAATTGCTGTGTAAAATATGAATATTTGGAAGGGCTGAATGTACTTGCCCAATTTGTGACCTTTGAAAATAAAGTTCATTCGTTCGTTTAGTTTCTCTCTGTTTCTCTCTCTCTCTCTCTCTCTCTCTCTCTCTCTCTCTCTCTCTCTCTCTCTCTCTCTCTCTCTCTCTCTCTCTCTCTCTCTCTCTTAGGTCACTGCTTAAAGTACTAAGACACCTTAAGCCAAAAGAAATATATCAACTGAATACTTTACGTTGAGCCACGCTGTCAGTTATATTATCTTACCTAGTTTAATGATATACTGCTGTACAAACGTCATCAACGCATCGTCTCCCTCCCCCCCCCCCCCCCCCCCCCCAGGCAGTCTGTTCTAGCCAAGGCCTATTTCAAGTGTCGCCAGACGAAAACTACCCATCTCCTACAGCCACAGTTAGCTGTTCTCATCGTCCCCTTTGGAAGATGACTTCTTTAGAAAACTTTATTCTATGTCTAAACCAGAATTTCTAAACCAACCTTTGCTCTCAGGTCGACCCAGCCCAAAATAGATACCAGAAAATATCACGGGAAGTAATGGCGGCCGGCGTGACACTGACAACACTACCCACCAAGTGAAGATTTGTCTTCTTCAACATTCAGAGTCCTTGAGGTTCATTGCTGCAGATAACATAAGCACCTCTCTAGTTGGCTTTCTCTTTCCAGATGGTGACACCAAGTGTTTTTAGATCAGCCTGGATATTGTCTGTCCATGATCTATTTGGTCTGCCTCGTGGTCTACGACCATTCAACTTTCTTGTGTACACATTTATGGCCTCTGTGTCATCTGTCATTCTCTCTATACTCCCTACACATTTATGGCCTCTGTGTATTCCCTACACATTTATGGCCTCTGTGTCATCTGTCATTCTCTCTATATTCCCTACACATTTATGGCCTCTGTGTCATCTGTCATTCTCTCTATATTCCCTACACATTTATGGCCCTCTGTGTCATCTGTCATTCTCTCTATATTCCCTACACATTTATGGCCTCTGTGTCATCTGTCATTCCCTCTTTATTCCCTTGCTATTTCAGTCTGTTAGACCACATAATGCGGATGATCAGTGGTGAATTGAAATAGATTATGAATCTCATTGTTGCTTCTCCTTCTCCACTCCCCGCTGTTAGCATCTATGATGACTCCAAAGATTCGTCGTAAAATTGTCTTTAAAACTTTGTTATTAAATAACTAAAGTTAAAGACCGTTAAAACTGTGTGGTTGTTGTCTGCTGAAAACCTAATCGCTTTACTAACGGTACTCATGATTGAACCTTGATATTAAATCTGCTGTATCGTAAAAAAAAAAAAAAATCTGTGCTATGTAAAGTCAACAAAGCTGTGTGATTTTAAATCAACACAGTTGCGCGATTTTAAATCAACATAGTTGTGCGATTTTAAAACAACACAGTTGTGCGATACCAAGTCAACTAAGCTGTGCGATTTTAAATTCACACAGGTGTGCAATGTAAAGACATCAATGCTGTGTAGTGTAAAGTTAACAAAGCTGTATGGTGTAAATTCAACAAAACTGTGCGATGAAAAGTCATGAAAGCTGTACGATAAAAAACGCAGCTCTGCAATGTAAAATCAACACGGCTGTGCAATTTAAAATCAACACAGCTGTGGGCTGAAAAGTCAACCCAGATGCACCATGCAAAGTCAACAAAGCTGTGCAAAATGAAGCCCACAAACTATTACATAGCTTTACATGTCACAGTTGGTATGCCACAATTGTATTGGTCCGATTGCTATAGTTCTAGTCCTCATCGAAGTAGACTTTCTTCTTCATACAGTCCATGCCGATAGGTCCTGCTTGTCTTGTTTATCCACATCCTTCTGTCGTGTGTTCATTTGATCAGCTGTGACACAGATAATCTTCCATGCCATGATGCCAAATTGTCCAGCATCTTTTCTCTCGGTCTCCTTCTGCCTCTTTGCCCCTCCAACTTTCCAGCTATCACGATGTAGTCCATTTCCTCTCTTTCATTACATAATCAATGTAGATTGTCTCCGTCTTATGTGCGTAATCATTTCTCTGCATGAATCATTTTGTTTTAAAACATCTTTATTACTCTTTTTATCTGTCCAGAGTTAGTCACATCGTCTATAAAATCACAGCTTCGCAGTGCCAAATAATTTGTCACTAATAATCAAGCTGTCCATAATTCACAGTGTATATTAGGATATACTTTATTTAGCTCTTTAGAATCCTCTGTCTCGCCTCAGTTGATAATACGCCTTATAATCGTCTTAAATCCTCCTCCGCTATCTCCTTCAACATCTACTTCTCTCCTCCTCTTCGTCTTCCTAATTTCTACTAGTTTATCACCTGAATAACAGCCATTCAATCCGCGATCCTTGCTTTCCATATTTGGTCGTTCTAATGTTTATTTCGCCCTGGTATAAGGTAGGGAAAAAATATAAAACTGCAACTTAACATCAGGCTAGAAAACGACACTATAAATGCCTGGCACATTGCACAATGCTACTCAGAGGTGCTGTCATCTGACTGGTTACGTATCGTGGGCATTCCCCCCCCCCCCACCTCCCCCAGAAAAATATAGCTGATTCTTAAAAAAATGTTTGTTTATATATTTCATGCAATTATTATTACACATATGAACAAGGCTTGGATTCCTCTAGCCCACCTTTTTCTAGAAAATTACAAAGTTGGCTGGCAAGGTTACTCTTCCCATGCTGTTGGATGACGTCAGAGATAAACCATTAAACATTAAACATTAGAATGATAAAATGTTATATCTGCTTAAACCCACCACCAGTGCTGGTGCTACGACTTGGACAGTAAACAAGCAATTGGAAAATCTAACTGCCTTTTGAGTTTTTTGAGATATGAACATACAAAAGAATAGATTGTATGTCATGGATTTTTTTATTGTTACAGAACCAGAATTAAATATGATTCAACTTTACAATATATTATTTAATGAATTGTATTTGATAGAAAATGAATTAAATATGATTTATTATAAAAGAACGTATTATATTTGCATTCGCCATTAAAAGTTATTTTTTTCCCAGTCCCTAATGTCGCATTGGCAATTTTGTATATTTATGCCAACAACTGTTTTACGTTTGCCCTTTAATGTCAACGCTGTACTTGTCTTTTGTCATGAGATTCTGCGCTCTATGGTTACATTTTTTAGACAGCGTATTTATCTTCTCCGACCATGACGTTAATAATACTGGTATAATGATCTAGGCGTGGCTTTTGTTTCTTCCGGCTTCGTTCGCTTAAGATAGAATGTCTGCATCTTCAATTATGTATGCGTTTCTGTGACTTTTAGCTTTCCGTATTAAAGGTTAGTTGCGTATCCTTTACAGGACGTTGCAGACCCAACCCCAACAGCCCGTGGCTGTTGTGTGGTTTTTCTAGGCAAATTTACGTCCAGTAGTTTCCCATTGCTTCCTGGACGGTCGGCTTTCTAATTATCACTGTTGAAACAAACGCAAGGCGCATGGCCCACAGCTGGGATTGAACCCGGCATTTCGGTATTAAAGCATAGCTAAATATCACTCCCTTTCCTGATTACAAACTGTAACGTACAGCCATACTACGAATGTATCTACCTACAAAAGATGAAAACAGTGGACAAAGAAGAGTCGTAAGAAACAACGAAATTCCTACTCGTGTAAATCACCAATAATTTCACGACTACAATGGTTGCGGCACATGTATAAGAGTCACAGCTGAGTGACACATATTGCGTACACCAAGAAGTTAAATGCAAGTAGGCAAAGGCAGGCCAAGTGGTGGAGATATAAAATACGGTTACACAGACAAAGACAGACAGACAGACAGACAGACAGACAGACAGACAGACAGACAGACAGACAGACAGACAGACAGACAGACAGACAGACAGACAGACAGACAGACAGACAGACAGACAGACAGACAGACAGACAGACAGACAGACAGACAGACAGGCAGGCAGGCAGGCAGGCAGGCAGGCAGACAGACAGACAGATAGACAGATAGACAGATGGATAGATGGATAGATGGATAGATGGATGGATGGATGGATGGATGGATAGATAGATAGATAGATAGATAGATAGATAGATAGATAGATAGATAGATAGATAGATAGATAGATAGATAGATAGATAGATAGATAGATAGATAGATAGATAGATAGATAGATAGATAGATAGATAGATAGATAGATAGATAGATAGATAGATAGATAGATAGATAGATAGATAGATAGATAGATAGATAGATAGATAGATAGATAGATAGATAGATAGATAGATAGATAGATAGATAGATAGATAGATAGATAGATAGATAGATAGATAGATAGATAGATAGATAGATAGATAGATAGATAGATAGATAGATAGATAGATAGATAGATAGATAGATAGATAGATAGATAGATAGATAGATAGATAGATAGATAGATAGATAGATAGATAGATAGATAGATAGATAGATAGATAGATAGATAGATAGATAGATAGATAGATAGATAGATAGATAGATAGATAGATAGATAGATAGATAGATAGATAGATAGATAGATAGATAGATAGATAGATAGATAGATAGATAGATAGATTTGCTAGAAACAGTTGGTGTTAAAATGGTTTTCTCTTTGCTCATTCATTGACGGCTGCAAAGGCAGGGCTAAGTGAGACTTTCTAACCACATCATCTTTAACGAATCGCAGATATTCACGGGATCTTGGGTCAGCCTCTGGAACTATAAACGTACAGGCGGGACATGAATGATTGATTCATTGAGGTAAATTCATGATTACATGCTGTTTTAAATCGTTTTGCCTAGAGAGGGAAATATTAGAAGGAAATAAGGTCAAAGGGCAAGTTGATTGCAGGTTGGTTAAAAGCATTGACATTCTATCAATGTATTGTAGAAGACGTTTTGTGCTAGTCACATTTGCCATTGCCAAGCTATTTAAAAAAAAAAAAAAAGATCTGAAATAGTTTACACAACCCTCGTTTTTTTTAAAGGCACAGGTGTTTGGACATACTCGAAGACATAGCATAGTAAAACCCCCAAATACATCTTCCACGTTAAATTACAGACAGGTAGAAGACGTCGGAGTCGGCTTTCACTACGATATAGCGATTTCTATAGGCAGGAAATGACTGAAGGAGGAATTTTAGTGAATCATTGGAATAGGCCATCACGGAATAAGCTATCAGGGAAAAATTAGGAGAAGAAAAAGAACAAAGACTTACATGATTGTAGAAGCGTTTTTTTTTTTTTTATTCCTAGGTAATTGTCACGTTCACATAAAGGGACCCTAACGTTTTCTGAACCACATAGAAACAAGATGTTTAATTTTAAGTAATTTAAATAATAATACAGCTTGTCACAGCATGAGTTATATTATTAAGTTATATAGATAACAGTGGCTCTTTAATCTCAAGCATCTATTGCAGAAGACTTTACTTACCACTAGCTGGTGTTGCGAGTCGTGTGCGACAATGCCATAGGATGTGATCCCCACACCTCCTTATTGTTTGGAAAAACAGAAAGGTGCCTACGCTAGGCATGGCCGTCGGTGCAGATATTTCTTTATTTGACGACATTAACTCTGGTGACAGATATAACAGTGCTGTCAGTCCCCGAATATTGTCAAACAATGTTCCTACGCACGGTTGTAAAGCGCTGTAACATGGAGAACAGCCAAGGAAGCTACTTTTAAACTACAGTAGAACCTCGCTTAACGAGCACCTCTCATAACGAGTAATTCGCATAACGAGCAAAACAATTTGTAAAAGAATGACTCGCTTAACGAGCCACGTTTCGCATAACGAGTGGCGAGGAGAGGGGAAGTCCCGGATTTTGTGCATGTTACATCAGTGTTTAGCATTCGTTCCAGTAGCATCGTAGTGTCGCTTGTGATCACACATTTTATCAAACTTGTGTTATATTGTGATATATGTACATGAATCATCCAGGCCTGCAAGATGACCTCCCTGGTGAATTTAAGTTAATCAAGATCCTGTTTCTGCCTCCCAACACCATTCCGTTACTCCAGCCAATGGACCAGCAAGTTATTTGTAACTTTAAGAAGCTCAACACTAGAGCATTGTTTTCAGGCGACTAAAGGGACCAACCTCACTCTCAAAGAGTTTTGGAAAAATCACTTCCACATCGTTGCCTGCCTCAAGATGACCGACAAGGCGGGGGAAGGGGTTACCAAGAGAACCTTAACTTCTTCTTGGAGGAAGCTTTGGCCGGAGAGTGTTGTCGATTTGTGACTTTGAGGGGTTTGAGATAGTACCTGTGGAACATGTAGTCAATGAGATTGTGTCTTTGGCCACTATTATGAGATTGTAGGTGGATAACAGTGATTTCGAAGAGCTCGTGGAAGAGCACAGCCAAGAGCTGACCACCGAAGAGCTTATGGAGTTGCATTGTGTTTCACATCAAGTCGTTTTAGAGGAAAGTTTGTCAGAGGAGGAGGAGAAGGTAACAGAAAAGCAACAATCTTCTGGCGAAAAAGAACAATTCTGAAAGCATAGGGAACTGTTGCTTCTCACATTGAGAAGCATCACCCTAATAAGGAAGTGGCTATGCGCGCTGCAAATTTAATGATATGCAGTGTCACATTTTCGCCAAATTTTGGAAACCCAAAGTTGTATAGAAATAAAGTGAGATCAAAAACACACGGAGAAGTGAGCTAGAAAGAGAAGTTGTAAGGATGGGCAGCACATAGAGAGAGATACATGCGATAGCGAAGGATAGAACGGCAGATATCACTGACGTTTCCAACAAAGTCTTTATCAGTGAATAGAACAGCAAGAATGATAAACCCGCAACAACGAACACATCGACTGCAGTTAGTTTTCTACTCCCTGTTTGCCTGGAAGTTTGTTAAAGTGTTCCTCCTCATTGTTGTTTTATTGACATCAGACACAGCCATAAAGTTGCAATATCTGAGGTCTATGAATGAAGAATGTAAAACAAATATAAGAGCGGCCGGGAGAGCAAGAAGTAGAATATTACATCTCGGCCCCTGAGGCAGTGAATGAGGAAGTAAAGAAGATTGGAAAAAGACCGTTGTTTGAGTTTAGATTTCAAATTTAATTCTGCTGCTGACTGTAATTAGCTTCAAAGAGAGGCTATCTGAATATGATACCGTTTGCTTTGTGACAAGCTGTCTTAATGCCAGTTTCATCTTGCACTTTGTTTGTGATAATGAAATGAGAATCAGTAGAAATGGCAAATATGTGTATTTACGGAAAATATGTAGTATAGAAAAGTATCTGTAGACACAGAAGGTCAGTAGAGATGTAAGACAATATATGGTTTTGGAGATAGTGAAAGTATGCATGAATGTTTGCTTATCCAGTAAAACTATATGTTGTTTGGAGGATTCATTGAGACTGTGTGTCTCGGAAATGGCAATTATGTGTATTTACGGGAATGTGTATGAATAAGAACAAGAAACAAAATTAAACCAGAAATCAGCGATGAACAATGTGGATTTGTAGAAGGAAAAGGTACAAACAATGCCATATACATCCTAAGGACATTGTCAGAAAGAGCTATAGAAGTAAAGACTGATTTGTACTTATGCTTCATAGACTATACAAAAACATTTGACTGTGTGAAGCATAAAGAAGTAATCAAACTGTTAGAAAAATTAAACATTCATGGGAAAGATCTACGAATAATAAAAAATATGTATTGGCAGCAAACAGCAGCTATAAGAATTAACAACTGTTTAGGTACATTTCAAAGCATAAAGAGGGGCTTACGACAAGGATGTGTACTGTCACCTGATTTGTTTTCAATATACATTGAATATGTAAAGATATCTTTAATTGATATGCCTGAAATTGTAGTTGGTGGGCACAATACAAACAATTTACGTTATGCTGATGACACAGTCTTGATAGCAACAAGTCAGAAAGAACTTCAAGAAATGATAGACATTGTGGTGTTAGAAAGTGGAAGAATGGGCCTCAGTTTGAATAATGGGAAGACAGAGGTAGTGGTGTTATCAAAGAAACAAATTATTCCTAAATGTGTAATAAAAGTCGATGGTGTTATTTTAGAACAAGTACATAAATTTAAGTATCTGGGCACATGGATAACATCAGATGGAAGATGCATTACTGAGATAAGAAACAGAATAGGACAGGCAAAAAATGCATTTTATAAAATGAAAAACTTCTTGAGCAATATATCCTTGTCATTGAGAGTTAGAAAAAGAATTCTTGCTTGCTACATACATCCAGTTTTAACAAATGGCTGTGAATTCTGGACAATCGGTAGGCAGGCCATACAATTTCTAGAGGCCTCAGAGATGTGGTTTTACAGAAGAATGCTTAGAATACCTTGGACAGCCAAAAAGAGCAACCAAGAGGTTTTGAAAGAGGTGGGAGCCCGAAGACAACTTATTACAGACATCAGAAGGAGACAGTCATTATTTTTCGGCCATGTTATGAGAAGACGGAAAATAGAACATGTTGTGACCACTGGAAAGTACTTTGAAGGGAGGGATAGAAAAAGACAATGAAGATTATGAAGAGGCATGATCGACCACGCCAGTCGGCAAGGCACCTGATGATGATGTATGGTATTCGAGAGTATCTGCAGAAACAGAAGGTAAGTAAAGTTGTAAGACAATATATGGTTTTGGAGATGGGGAAAGTAGGCATGAACGTTTGTTTATCCAGTTAGGTTATATGTTAACTGGAGGAACAACTGAGACTATATGGGGCTTGGGGGAGCCATGGAGACTATATGTGGCTGTGAGAGCAAGCATTAAACTCAGTAGCTCAGGCAGCGAAACTTTAGAACTACCGTCCATATGTGGAAACTGCATCAGCGAAGCGCTGTCGGAAGCAATTTTAACTTCGTAGCTGAACATTCTGCCGTGCCTAGTCCTCCAATTTAGACCAAAACACTGCAGTCTAGAAAGACGAATAAGTACTAACAGACAGATGCAAAGCATAAAGTTTGGCTCATAGAAGGCACCAGAATTGTCCAGTCTTAGAACTTTCGAGAAATCATGTCAGATCCACTTAATTTAAACCTTGGATCACAAACAGGAAGCAGCTGTCAGAGTTGCTAGTAAAAAATTATACCAGTTTGAGATGGTAGGTAGAGTAATACAAGGATGCACGCTTGATGTCTGATAGTAGTATACAAGAAAGCAATCAAAACATATTTGGAGAACAATTTCTGAAAATAAAAATGTGTCAGCTTTACATAATATAATACAGGATGCAATAGAGTTTGCGGCGACAGATCTTTATAAGCATACACCAAAGAAAAACGAAACAATACACACGCACACAGAAAAACACAAACAAGCAAGCGCAAACACAAAGAAAAATGAGATGAAGATACAGCACTTAAAAACTTTGATTCTGAGTAGCTAGAGTCGATTGTTTTCACTAAACCCAACTTCTGTAACTTCAAACCCAAACCCCTCTGGTTGGCAGGCAGGTTTTTCGCCACAACACTACAGCAGCTGTCTTTAAAGAACGTAAGATAACTACATGATATAGGTAAAATACAAGGTGATGATATTATGTAAGCTGGTATGACGATAATTACACATTCTGATTTCCTGAATCCCTATGTGGGTTACATGACCGCATTGTATAAAGAACAAGCATGTTGTAAAAGTCGACTTATTGGCAGCTTCATTCGAAGTCGCAGCTGCATCTGCCTGAAAGACAATGAACTAGATGTCTGCATACAAATGAGAAATAACAAGAATAAGAGGAGATTCCTAAATAAAACGACTCTTGTATCAATAAAGTGAACAAACAACCATTTTCGCGCCATTTTGCATGAGGTGTATCATGCTTGACTGATATTTCTATACACGAATGATGACTGGTCCACATCTCACGGACCAGTCTTCCTTCCCAACACATGTGCTGGTACCTATTTTAGGCTTCTTAGGCGTTGCGAGTCCGACTAGTAATTCCAAAGCACCGCGATCAAAACCCACTGCTGGCTGCGTGGATTTTTATCATGGTATGGGACGTCGCAGGTCGACCCAGCCTAAATGGGTACCAGGATGTATCTTTTGGGAAGTCAAGGCGGCTGACCGAATTACCCACCTAGTGCTGATTGGTCTGTAAAAATATGGGTGCTCTTCCCATATGTCTGATGAGCCTAAAGGCGTGAAAAGAGACCTTTGCTAACTTTTTACTATTTTATGCTTGGTCGACGTGAGAGTCAAGATGTGTTTTTGGGGGGGGGGGGAGGAGGGGGAAGGAGGGAGGGGGGCAAATTCATCCCTAGTTCTCAGGTCGACCCAGCCTTAAACAGGTACCTGGTAAAGTCCTGGGAAGTAAAGGCGGCTGGCGTGATGCTGACTACATCACCCGTCAGATGTGGATTGGTCTATAAAATATAGGTCCTATCTAAAATGACTGTTAACGCATTAAGACGTGGGAAAGGATCCTTTTAAAATACTCTTGGGTGCTAACTCAAACCAAAAATCTTTGAGCCCCGCAGGCGAGTGTCTAGTCTATAGGCTGTCACGACTTCCGCTGTGGTAAATTAGTGAGTGAAAGTGTCCCCGCCTTTAACCAGAAAACGCAACAAAGTGGAAACAAACAGTAGTTTTTCTTGCTTGTCCACCCGCCTAAGCATGACGTGTAGTGTTTCATGCTTGTCCACCCTCTCAAGCATGACGTGTAGTGTTTCCTGCTTGTCCACTCGCCCAAGCATGACGTGTAGTGTTTATACTTATCCACCCCTCCAAGCATGACGTGTAGTGTTTATACTTATCCACCCCTCCAAGCATGACGTGTAGTGTTTCCTGCTTGTCCACCCGCCCAAGCATGACGTGTAGTGTTTCATGCTTGTCCACCCGCCCAAGCATGACGTGTAGTGTTTCAGGACTTGTCCACTCACCCAAGCATGACGTCGCATTTAAACGCTGCTAAGACATACAATGGCAAATTAACGTTGATTTTTAAAGTGCTCGCCGCATGCCTAGAATAAACTACAATTGCCAATATGCCTTTTTGGATGTTCTGTCCAAACAATTATAGAGTATTTTACCGTATTTCACACAAGAAGGGCTCGATGACAAGTAATGCTTGGGCGGAAACGACAGATATTCAGTTGGGAAATAGGAAATAGAAGATAAATATTTCATGGTGAACATCAATCAAAGGCAAGTTATTGCCCATTTCACAATAAATGTGAAGTTATGTAAAGTAAGTTTTTTTCACCCATTTTTCAATATATGTGAAGTGGTGTAAAGTTAGTTACAAATCCCCTATAAGATGTCGCAACAACAACAACAAAAAACTCTTAAGTATTTACTGTTTTCACTAGGAAGTAATTTACATTTTCTCCCCAAACGGTCGACACTCACATCATAGCCAAAATCAAAGCGACGCCGTCTGTTGTCATATCTCCTGCATATTGAACCAAATATACCGGTACAAACATCTATGAAAAAGCAGCCGAGTAGTGTATGAATACAGTAAAATAGAAAGACAGGCTGACTTTGTTAAAAAATTCACTTTAAAAATAGTGTTATTAGATAAAATAATACTAAATATTCACTTTTCTTGCGTTAGAAAATGCTTGAAGTATGGACTCGCTTTCCAAAAGAAAACGGGCTATGTAGTCTCCGAAGAAAGATTTTATGGCAGTGACACAAAAATGGCATTTTAAACACGATTGTATGACCATGAAAAACGAGCTAAGCTTGTTTCGGAGCTTTCTTGATAAGATATTCAAGAACATGCTCTGCTAAAGTAATGCCTTTTTTTGCTATTGTATCCATTCTACCTATTTTGGATATAATGTGGATTGTGCGATTCACAGGTAAACTCTTTGCTAATTTTCAATGGCCAGCATCCCTTGCAATTAACACGGTAGTCTTAGGTTCAAACTGACAGGGATGCATGATTTCAAACTGACCTAGGTTCCAGGTTCCATTTATCCTAGAAAAAGGCACCAACAAATGATGTGGGAATTAAAGCCGATCCGCATGTTTCCATCGAGCGCCATTTGCCCAGAAAACATGGCTTAAGCACCGCTTGGCATGTGAGAAGGCTTAGAGATAGGGTATTAAACCAATATGAGATATAATACCTCTTTCTGTCCCAATCAACGCAACGAGCCGAAATTGTCTCTGCATACAATGCATGGTTGCCTATATAATTTTTATATTCGGCCTGAGCATGCTAACAAAATCTGGCAAAGGCATTTGAAAATGCAGCATTCTAAATGTTGCCTCTGTCTTTTTAGAGATATGTTACAAAACCTTCTGGCACTGAACAAGTCAAGCTGGAATATATATATACATACATATATGGGAAAATTATAAAGATTTTATGTGTGTGTGTTTGTGTGTGTGTGTATATATATATATATATATATATTCTCATATTTTTAAAGATTCCATCTCGTGTGTGTGGTGTGTATGTGTTTATATATATTTATATCGTATATTATATATATATATATATATATATATGTATATATAACATTTTTTCCATCTCTTCATAGCTTGAACCTGCGAAGTGAAAATGGCCGTTTTATCCTCTTAGATCAGCAACGTTTGCCGGGTACAGATCTTTTATCATGTCATCATTAGCTCCTTTTTAGATGCTGGCTGCAGTTTGAACATCTCTTTTTTTTTTTTTGGAAGTGCAACTGTGTTCTCCTTGGGGAACTTCTTTATTGTTTGTATTGATTTCTGCAGACTAGTTTCTATACAACACAACAGACGGCGTCATTGCACTTTGCTTCGCCTTTTTTTTTTTTTTTTTTGGGCTCCAATTAAAAGAATATTCTGTTGGAAAATAAGATACACAAAAAGCAAGTTTGTGACACTCTACTACCTGTATTTACCCCTGTTTAGGAGCTGTGTGGGGCTGAGGATAGGGGAGATTTAGGCCTGCATGGCGAGTACAGACGCCACGAAATGTGTGGCTTAGGTGGGACGTATATAATTGTCACTGACAATTCGAAAAAAAAGGAAGAAACAACCTGAATCCCTTTACCAAGGATTCAAACCCGGGTCTCAGCATAAGAACTCAACGTTCTAGACACTCGACCATCCTCTAACATTACCTGTATTATACACCCCCTACCCCAAATGGAGTAGTGGTGTGCACGTTATTATGCTGCCATGGTGTTGTTGTAATATTAGAAGTAATAGAGGCGCGGTATGAGTCGAATTGTGCGTTTTCAGTGGCTTCATGTGAGGAAAAAGGGCGATGGAGGTTTCTGCGCCACCACGATGAAGTTGTACGAACTTGTAAAGTGAGTCATTTTTTAAGATGGTTTTTGTCGGGTTGTTACTCAGTGGCTTTTATTTCCCACCACCCCCCCCCCCCACACACACACACACACACATTTTATGTATGAGCGGGTGCAATTTAAAAAAAAATCTAATTAAATTTTATTTAATAGGGAGCCATGCTATTCATTTCATCCCCAACACAGACAGACAAACTGAAGGTTTGACATCAGATAAACAAACCGATAGACAGACAAATGGACAGTTTAATAGCGAATGGAAAGAGAAATAGACACACGGATAGAAGGACGGACAGATAAACAAGCTGATAGAATGTCAGACACATAGATAAATGTAATGTCAGAAACAAAGATAAATGTACATGACAGAAAGACGGTCAGATAGGTGAATGGACAAACGACAGACAACGGACAAATTCACGTGCAAATAAAAGATCATACAGAAGAAAAAGCATATAGACAAAGGGATAAATAGACATCAGACAGACAAATGATCTCATTTAGAGACAGACAGGATTTCTGCTATCAAAATTTGTACTCTCTATATTAATATCTGCCTGTTTATATTTGTAACGCACCATTTCATTTACTTATAACTAAAAGAAAGTACTTTCTTCAATTTTCAATTTATTTCGTGTGTGTTAGGTTTATGCGACTATCAGTACGTCGCCGGGAGATTTTTCTAACACATTTCCAGTAATACGGGAGAGTCTATTTGCAAGGCGATTTCTCTATCGACTTATTTGTATTGGCTCGTCTCCAGGGTATATCGAGGATTTGGTGGTTTGCAAGAAATATAATCTAAACATGAAAAGAATTCTGGTTTGTCAGTAAAAGTTTAAGTATCATTCCATTCGGATATGTCCTTGTAATGCTTTTGAAAGTGTTGTCCTAATTCTGAAATCAGTGGTCGTGTTTGCGAAAGAGAGAGGTGTTTTGTCTGTCTCCTCGTTGTAGCTGTAGTGTCTTGTCGTGTGTCGCTGTCAGATTCACCGTCTCTCTCTCTCTCTCTCTCTCTCTCTCTCTCTCTCTCTTTCCCTCTCAGTCTTTGGCTGTTGTGGTTTTTCTAGGCAAATTCTACGTTCAGTAGTTTGCCATTGCTACTGAGCGGTCAGCTCTCGGTACCCCTGTCGAAACCAACGCAAGACAAACTGTCTGCAGCTGAGATCGAACCCGGCACCCCGGCATTACGAAGCTCGTTCGCAACGCCTAAGCCACAGACGCGGACAACATAACACTTATCATGACTGTTGTTCCAATCGTATGAATTGAACGTGCTTCTTCTAAGTAATGTCAGCCCTTAACCCACCTGCAGTAATTTCCTCCTCTCCAAAACATAAAGCCCCTGCAGTATTGTACTGACCATGGTTTGCTCACGACCGGCTCCAGCTGACGGGCCGTGCTGCTGACGTCACCGGGTCGGGCTAACGATGCGTTAACGCAGCGGTTCTCAAACAGGAAATAAACTATTTCCGACAGTGGCGAGGGGAGACAACTTACATTTTAAATTGCAAGTATCTACATGCCTTCTTTAAAAATTTCACAAATTTTTAGCCGACTTTTCTTGATTATTTCCGCGGATCCCCTGGCATACGCTCACGGCACTCCAGGGTCAATCGGCACCCAGTTTGAGAACCGCTGCATTGATGCATTGTTAGCCCGACCCGGTGACGTCAGCAGCCCGGCCCGTCAGCTGGAGCCGGTCGTGGTTTGCTTAAGCAGGATGAGTGCCTCGTTCAGTTTGCTTTGTAAGATGCAAAGGAGATATAATACCAATACGTTTGGAGCAATGCTACTAAAAAGATGCCGACCCATAAGGGCAGTGTAATCTTTTTGCATGTTCGGGCTGCTAGACCGTCTAGGCTTCTCCTAGACCAGCTTTCAACGAAGCTAAGGACCTTGTCTTAGTTTTACCATTCAGCATTTATAATTACAATAGAATGACCACCATCATCATGTGCCGTACACGCGGTCAATCAAGGTTCGCCATCAAATACGATCACCAGCATGATTCTTCTTGTACAGCGTCCAACTAGACTCCTGATTCCATTATTTGTAACCACATCGATCTGACCTAGCGATTATTTACAGACAATATCATGTTTTCTTGTATTAGCTCCAGATCTTCTCATAGGGCTTTATGTGAATGAACGAACACTGGTGTGACGAATCCAGTAGACGTACTGAATAAGACGCTTATGTGTCAAACGTTGGTGCCTTACATATATGACTGTGAATATAACAGTGTTATTAGCGCTTCACATTTGCCTTGGATATTATCCCCGTTATCTTCATCTTCTTTACTTGCAATTGTACCGCTTTGCCGTCAAGGAATTAAAACCCTCCGGTTCATGCTCTTCTGGCCACCTCTGCCATAAACACGTCATGCTGTTTTACAGTTTCTCTGAAGTTATCTTTCCATGTTGTTGTTGATCTTCCTGCATCTGCATCCGTCTCCTCTTTTGGTGTGTGTCCTGTGTGGGATAGCTTCATTAAATATACTCTTTAAATAGGCACACCATTTTATTTGCTGTCTATCTAGTTAGTTAAGAACTGGTTCTGTGCCATTTTTCCCCCCTTGTGACCTCATTCCTAGTTATATCTGTAGCCAACCATGCAGTATTTCTTTGACTTTGCATGTTGACCAATTTTCTTTTCTGGTGTGTTTTGAGTAACCCTGTTTAAGACACTGGAAGTAAAGGATGGGAATGAATATGCTTTTAAGAGATGTTTTTTCTCCCTACCAGCTGGGATTATATTTGCTGTAAGAGTTGAGCTAGCTGTCCCAATCTTTAATTTGCCCAGATGCATCGGCATCCGTGATATAGGAGTGTTACATTTAGCTTAGACTATATTTTTGTTCTTAAAATGTCAACCTCGTGTGGGTTCGCTGGGCATATTGTGAGGAAAAACAAGAATAGGCCCGCTGCCTATGCAATAAGCATGTCGTAAGGTTTGACTAAACAGGAGATTCTTTGGAAGTGGGAGTACAGCTTCGTGGGAACCAACAATCTGCATACATATAAGCCATATATGTTCTAACGGATCTGCACGTGACACTCAGGTTCTGCAACAGGACCAAAGTCTACAAGTTGATAAATAACCAGAACCTTTGTCGGAGTTTGCGGCTGGGAACCGAAAAGAAGAAGCAGAAGAAAGAAGAAGAAGAAGAAGAAGAAGTAGAAGAAGAAGAAGAAGAAGAAGAAGAAGAAGAAGAAGAAGAAGAAGAAGAAGAAGAAGAAGAAGAAGAAGAAGAAGAAGAAGAAGAAGAAGAAGAAGAAGAAAGAAGAAGAAGAAGAAGAAGAAGAAGAAGAAGAAGAAGAAGAAGAAGAAGAAGAAGAAGAAGAAGAAGAAGAAGAAGAAGAAGAAGAAGAAGAAGAAGAAGAAGAAGAACAAGAAGAAGAATAAGAAGAAGAAGAAGAAGAAGAAGAAGAAGAAGAAGAAGAAGAAGAACAAGAAAAAGAAGAAGAAGAAGAAAAGAAGAAGAAGAAGAAGAAGAAGAAGAAGAAGAAGAAGAAGAAGAAGAAGAAGAAGAAGAAGAAGAAGAAGAAGAAGAAGAAGAAGATTAAAGTTTCACATTTAGCTTAGACATTATCCATGTTATTGGCGTTACCTTTGGCACTATGCCAAAGCCCTGAAAGTATAATTTTGGTAATCTCATTCAAAGGCAACATTCATGGCTGTTATGTGCCACGCATGTGAATTCCTGCTCCAAATAGTTAACATAAAGTATTTACTTTCATGCAGCTACTTAATTTCGCTTTGCCACTCAACGTTCGAAATTGATTTTCTTGGAACAAAAATTCAGGACTTAAGTAAATCTGATCCAGTACCACCGAAGAGTCGCTGTAGCAGGGCAGCTCGACGCGCTCCGCGGATCCGAAGCTCGTAGGTTCGCTCCCTGGCCTTGAGTGGGTACCGGGTGCAGTCCACATCACCCATCTTCTGCCGTTGGTCTATAAAATATAGGTCTAGCCCTATATGCCCTATACGCCTAGAGACGTGGAAAAGGGTCTTTTACTTTACTTACTTAGTACCAACGAGCAGCTCACAGGGCATCCATGTGTTGCAGTTGTTGTAGAATTAGACAGTACCCGTGTACCTGTCAATCCTTGCCCGGAAACTTCATGTTATCTCGCGACCGACGTCACGTATTGTCTATGACACCCCCTGATGTGTTATTCTTCGTCTCTTAGCGTCCTGTTTATGTCTGGTACCTGAGATTGTACAGACAAAAATAAACACACAACGCGCACACCAGACTTTGGATAGCTCTCACCCAGACGATAACAACGGCTATTGGAAGGTGGCCGGCGATTATATGTTTAACCAACTCCGACTTATCTGAATGGTTTAGCCAGGTCGTACTACTGAGACGAGAATGCAGACTGATCGGAGACTGTCGATAATGTTAAGTGGCGAATTACTATCTCTGTCCAATACTGACATTGTACATTGTGCTGATATAGTCGTACGGATGTACACATTTCCCTGTCTCCCTTGCTCTCTCCTTCTGATTGTGATGTGAGTTTTGTGTGTGTGTGTGTGTGTGTATATATATATATATATATATATATATATATATATATATATATTATATATATATATATATATATAATATATATGTATGTATGTATGTGTGTGGTGTGTGTGTGTGTGGTGTGTATATAGCGCGTGTGTGTGTGTGTGTGTGTCCCCCCCCCCCCACAGTTGCCTTGACATCGTTTTCAGATGTTTACTTTGATCTGCCTTACATCCCCTGCCGAGAATTATCCCTTATATCGAGACTGCGTTCATTGAGAACACGTATGATTCTATGTGTTCAATTAATATTTCCTTTTTAAAGAGGTCATGTTGGCCGCACCACTCAGTCAGTCTTCCACTTTCAATTATTGAACTACGCAGGTACATTGAAGCCCCGAGATGTTTTTTCTATATCTGTTCCAGTGTGTCCTTGTCTTGTATTGCAGTTTCTCATTTAACTGTACGGTTAACTCGGCTGACGAATTTATTTAGAGTATCCGGCACATACTTAATGAACACCTCACCCTTTTCTTCATTATTGTTTGTATTCATGTTTCACCTTCGCTTTGGTCTCCCCCTGCCCCTCTTTCTTTTACCATGCCTTCCGTAATTATTTTTTTCCCAATCCGCTGTGGCTCCTCATATCACTAAAATATTTTAGCTTCCGAGACAAGATGCTGTTAATTAGCCAATATTACTTGATGTTCGGATCTTTTATAATGTTAGTATTTCTCTTCTTCCGCCCCCCCCCCCCCTCCATGGTTTTCCGAGAATCTTCAATCGAATTTTAGCTTAAAATCTCATAATTTCATAAATTCCATGCTCTCAGATTTGAAACTTTGATTTCTTTACTGGCGCTAAGCTTAACGATAGACTTGCAATGATGTTTAATATTTGTATTGTTAAAATCTTTTGACTTGTGTCCAACAGTTTCCATTGCTGGAGCCTAGGTGTTCACATTTTGTGACATAGTGAATTTCTTTATTAATTATTGTTATTTTCGGGTGATATTTAGTTTTGACTATAGACATTATTTTTGCTTTCTTTAAATTCAAGAAAACGTTTTGATCTTCATTGTATCTTCAAACAAACATGATCAAACCTTCAATTTCCTTTTACATCCGAGTTATTACTACATAAAAA
This sequence comes from Candidula unifasciata, assembly GCA_905116865.2. Taxonomy (NCBI): domain Eukaryota; kingdom Metazoa; phylum Mollusca; class Gastropoda; order Stylommatophora; family Geomitridae; genus Candidula; species Candidula unifasciata. The sequence continues at coordinate 42,871 of CAJHNH020003983.1, forward strand.
GGGGAGAGTGGAAAGACAAAGGGGGGGGGGGGGGGGGGGGGGGGGGGGATAAAATATGTCGGCCAAATTAAAAACATATTACTCCTGCACAACCAGGGCTGGAAGCAACAGGTGAAATCAAGCACACAAGGGGTAGCCAGCCATTTAAGAAAGCAAGTGTCAATATTTTGATGAACCTCGCATGTTTTTCGACAGCTGGGACCGTAAAAGACGCTTTTGGGTAATTCCCACTGGCACACTGGCACATAAACGGAGAAGTCTGAAGCTACCCAACTGCAGTGATTTAGAATGAGTGAGAAGTGACGTTATCCCCATCCAGGACCGAACAATGAGCACTAAAAACCCGGTGACAGAAAGTGCCCTCATGTGGACGAGAAATCCCCAAATTCTTGTTCAAATCCTTGGGTTAAATTAGGGCCCTCCAGCGACAGGGTGAGGTTTCAGAAATCTGTCAGCCTGTATTCGGGCGGAATTAACACGTGCTGCTGGAACAGTGGTAAATTTCTACCCCACCAGGACATCACACAAGCGTTAAACACCAGATGACACACAGTGCCACCATTTGGATGAGGATCGCCGTGGAGAGGTCCTAGAAACCGCTTTCAGCTATTAGATCATTTTTATGGTCGGGCTATATTGCGGCCTCTGGCAAGAGCCAGAGTAGGGCTTCAAATAACAAAAAATTGCATCCCACAAAGGGTTGGGGGTATTAAACTGCTGGAACTGACTGACTGACTTTCTACCCCACCAGGACATCACACAAGCGATAAACACCCGATGACACAAAGTGCCACCATATGGATGAGGATCGCCGTGGAGAGGTCCCAGAAACCGCGTTCAGACATTTGGCCATATTTATGGCCGGCCTATATTGCGGCCCCTGGCAAAAGCCAGGGTGGGGCTTCAAATTAAAAAAAATTTCGTCCTAAAAAGGACGAAAGTGAATAATAAAAGAAACTGCTGGACTGACTGACTTTCTACCCCACCAGGACATCACACAAGCGATAAACACCCGATGACACAAAGTGCCACCATGCGGATGAGGATCACCGTGGAGAGGTCCCAGAAACCGCGTTCAGACAATTGGCCATATTGATGGCCTGCCTATATTGCGGCCCCTGGCAAAAGCCAGAGTGGGGCTTCAAATAAGAAAAAATTACGTCCTGAAAAGTACGTATGTGTGTTTCGGGCCATAAACTGCTGGAACATCGCTAAAGACTGTTATTATATCACATTCACCTACAACCACCGTTTCTGCAATTCTTGCATAGATGAGTGGCATAATATATGCATATATACTTTTATAGCATTACCAATGTTACCCTATAAACAAAAATGTTATAACGAGTATAAATAAAAAAAACTAGTTTAATTGTAATTATGACTGCAAATTATCAAAGTCGTTAGCTTAACAAACGAATGATTCATCAAATTTACAAGAGAGATAACCTTGTATCTTAAAGTAAAGACTGTTAATATTTGTGTTGTTTCCCTTGGTTCAAAAAATAATTTAGAAATTTTTTTTTTGTGTGTGGGGATTTCCGTGCTGGCTGTCTTCCTGTTTACCTCTGTAAGTTCAAACGGTCCATCCTCTTGTGGTCTGTCAATTTGAGATGCGTTAATTGTAACTTCATATCCATTAAAGAGCTATCTAGGATTTCCCTATTGGAATGACATCCAGGGTGGGTACACGGTAGATACAATATGTCTCTTTCGTCCTTTTCAGGATGAAATTTTTTATTTGAAGCTCCACCCTGGCTTTTGCCGGGGGCCGCAATATAGGCAGGCCATAAATATGGCCAAATGTTTGAACGCGGTTTCTGGGACCTCTCCACGGCGATCCTCATCCGCATGGTGGCACTTTGTGTCATCGGGTGTTTGTCGCTTGTGTGATGTCCTGGTGGGGTAGAAAGTCAGTCAGTCAGTCATCCAGGGTGGGTCCCTGAAACAAAAAGGTGGCAAAACCTTCAGACAAGGGTTTTGGATCGTGTTACCGAGCTCATCCACTAGTGTCCGTTGCATTATCGCAGTTTTGTCAGCTTCCTTTTGGGCAGATTACTCACATGACTCTGGTGTATCTATTGAAGTGGTAATCTGTGCACCTGTTGGTGTTTCTGGAGTTCTGTGGCGATTACCTAACTAATAACCTTCAGACAGCAGACAGGAGAGGATAATCAGTCTGTCAAACGTCATTAAAATTACTATTCTAAAATGTTATGCCGTCTCTGCAATGGCGTTTGACTGCAATCCACCTCTTCTCTCTCTCTGAACTGTACATGGTGAGCTCTCAATCTCTTTTACAGTGCTAGTTCTTAGCTACTCCCCAGTTTCTGTGTTTCCATTAACATGCTTCAGACAATCGCAAAAGGCACTGTGCCATCTGAATGGATAGAAAATATTTGAAAATTGCGCTTAACCTCCCCAACCTGAATCTACACACCTGGTCATGCGGCGTATAAATAGAAAAGCATTCGAAAATCGCACTTAACCTCTCTAACCTGGATCTATACAACTGGTTATGCGACGTAAAAGGTAATGAGGGAGTGGACCACCTTGCATGCAACGCACCAACGCACGCCGGAAGAAGCTTGGACAGAGCAGATTTCATTGACCCTGTACGGACTATGTTAGTTGCGTATCCTTTACAGGACGTTGCAGCATCAACCCCAGCAGTCCCTGGCTGTTGTGTGGTTTCTCTAAGCAAATTTACGTCAAGTAGTTTGCCATTGCTTTTTGAACGGCCAGTCCCCTGATACCACTGTCGAAACTAACGCAAGGTTCGCAGCTGGGATCGAACCCGGCACCCAGGCATTACAAAGCGTTCGCATCTACTTAGTCACAGGGCCGACGCACAGACTAGACTAGTGGATAATGAGTAATTTCTGACACTATCACAACTCCGTGACCTTGGAGTAAAGTACGTTACCAAATAGCAGACATTAATACCGTTTAGGAGAGGGTTGTCGGAGGAGGGGGCGGGGGGGTGGGGTGGGGGACTCCTCATTCGAACAATCAGTCGAGGTACCTGCGGAGGATTGAGCACGCCTAGGAATACCCAATCTGCGGTGACGTCGATTGTGATTATATAACATAACACAAAGTCTGCCACAGTAATAAGCAACTGAAGAAATAGAAAAGTCAAAGCATAATGTTGTTAGCCTTTACAACAGTGTTCTTCAAACTTTTTTACACCCGCGGCTCACCCGAACAGCGGAAATTGTTTTGCGTCTCACCTGCAAGCTCTAAATCCACTGTCACAAACTTACAGTTTTCTTCTGCTGCAAATAGAAAGTCTTGGAAGTGTTCATCCGATGCACTTGAAGTGAAAAACCACCCACCCTACTTCGTTATATGAATAACCATTAAATTTTGCCGGTCCACAGGGGTCTTTTCATGGCCCATAAGTTGAAGGACGTTGCTGTACACGACATTGCAAACCAACATCCATCATTTCTGACTGTTTGGGGTTTAACTAGACATTTTACAGTGTTTTTCAAGTATTATCTAAACGATTCCGTGCTCACCATACTGTAAGACATCAACGCAAAGCGGCATGTTGCTAAGTTCCCTGCAAAGGAATCGAAATCGAAATTGAATTATGAAAATGTATTCGTAGCCCCAAGCCAAAGACGTCCATAACGAACACATTCGACTTCGGAAGGATATCGTTAGTCGTATAACCTTTACAGGACTTCTATTACGCTTTCCAATACTTTTTTTTTAAAATATTTTTTTTAATGGAACAACTGTCACACAGTTGAACAAATCGAAGTTATTGAGTGTTGGGACAGGAACTGAGATCATAGCCTTCGGGACATCACCATAAGCACTTTACCCTCATCTTCAGCATCTAAATTGTTAAGAGTACATTCCATACCTATAGGTGCAGAACCAGCCAGTATGTCTTCCCAACACTCCTGCATCAACGCAGACCGGACTGCTCTTATGCAACGATAGCTATAGCCACTGTTACAATACATGCTTGCAGGCGATGAGTGCCAACCACATAAAATAGTATCCTAATGTCTGGACATTAATATGCGTTTAGTGTCTATACATTGTATGTTCCGGAGTTCAAACAGACGGTATTGTCTCATGTTATTCCGAGGACATTTATGTACAATATTCCTAGGACATATATGTACAATATTCCGAGGACATTTATGTACAATATTCCGAAGACATATATGTACAATATTCCGAGGACATATATGTACACTATTCCGAGGACATATATGTACAATATTCCGAGGACATATATGTACAATATTCCGAGGACATATATGTACAATATTCCGAGGACATATATGTACAATATTCCGAAAACATACATGTAAAATTTTCCGAGGACATTTATGTACAATATTCCGAGGACATTTATGTACAATATTCCGAGGACATATATGTACAATATTCCAAGGACATATATGTACAATAATCCGAACACAGATATGTACAATATTCCGAACACATATATGTACAATATTCCGAGGACATATATGTACAATATTCCGAGGACATATATGTACAATATTCCGAGGACATTCGTGTACAATATTCCGAGGACATATATGTACAATATTCCGAGGACATATATGTACAATATTCCGAGGACATATATGTACAATATTCCGAGGACATTTATGTACAATATTCCGAGGACATATATGTACAATATTCCGAGGACATTCGTGTACAATATTCCGAACACATATATGTACAATATTCAGAGGACATATATGTACCATATTCCGGGGACATTCATGTACAATATTCCGAGGACATATATGTACACAGTTTAATTAAAGCGTCAGTTCATTTTTTTAGGCGTCCTCTTTCTCTCGAATCATATTTTCTTAGATGTTGAACCTTTGTTGCTATCTGATTTTGCTGCATTCAGACAAGAAGTATATGTTAAAGTACACACACACACACACACACACACACACACACACACACACACACACACACACACACACACACATATACATATAAATAAAAATATATAGTCAAAGGGTTAACAACTCATGGTTTCTTGATACTTAAACAAAAATTATATATATAGATAAACTGCGATATTAAATTATCAGTAGGGCATCTACAGTACACTTGCTTATAAATAGCTCTTAAGATATCTGACTTGTGTGTGTGTGTGTGTGTGTGTGTGTGTGTGTGTATATATATATATATATATATATATATATATATATATATATATTGAAATTACTTCTGAAGGAAAGGTTTTCTATCATCAACAACTGATTTGCTCCATCGGCATTTCCTGTCTAGCTTGATTGCCCACCTGATTTGCACCAAGGCTTAGCAGTCTCTCCTTCAATTATGTCTTCATTTCAGCTTCCATCGATTTTGTGTTCTGCGGGGAAAAAAGATAGTGAAGGAGGGAAGGGGTGTTCCTGGGGCTAAAGATGAAGCAATTTTAAAGATGTAGAGCATTTTCTTTTAGGCATTTTTTTCTTCAATATATCTATGTTGCCTTCTGATCCACTTTCAAGCCTTGTTCGCATCGAGTGTACGGGAAGAGCACCCTATATTTTTACAGACCAATTAGCACTAGTTGGATAATGTGGTCAGCATTATGACGTCCGTCTTTACTTCCCCAGGACATCCATCTTGGTACCCATTTTCGGCTGGGTCGACCTGCGATGCCACATAACCATAATAAAAATCCATGCAGCTAGCAGTAGGTTTCGATCGCGCTACGTTGGAATCACGAGTTGGAGTCTCAACGCCGCCCGTGTTGTCTTCTGCAAATTTATATTTCTGCTGTAAATTTGCAACTGTCTTCAGAGTAATAAAGGGAAGGACACGTTTCACATCAATGTCTATGAAGCATTATATGCTATATAGATCTATATGTTTATAGACAAAGTACACATCGGTACTTCATTGATTTTGTTGTGAAAATAATTACGGTCGCCTTTACTTCCCAAGACATTAATATTTACCCAATTTTGGCTTGTGTTAATTTTACACACACAAACACACACACACGTATATATATATATATATATATATATATATATATATATATATATATATATATATATATATATATGCGACCCGCGTGATACTAACCACTGCCGCTATTCAAAGTGCCGCTATTCTATAGAATATAGGACTAGCCCTATGTACCCAATACGCCTGCAAGGCGTGGAAAAGGGTCCTCAATTTCTTCTTACTTTTTCAACGCCTCAAGGCTTGTTAAACATATAGCTGCTAATCTATGGAGGTTACCATATATCTATTTATATATATTTGTTAGTACTCATAGCACTATACGCTCTATGTGTGCGTGTGTTTGTGTTTGTGTGTGTGTGTGTGTGTGTGTGTGTACTATGTTTAGGTTTATAGGTTTATACAACGGATCAACATTCCGGCACAAGGTAGTAACCCATTAGTACTCTGTTATACTTCTAACTGAAGACTGAGTCCAAAGAATCTCAGTGGAGTGCACTTAGTTAGGCTACTCTTTTCGATTCCCAACTGCCAAGTGATTTGTACTAAAAGTCCACCTGAAAAAAAAATCCCGGTGCAATGAAATCGATCCTCCCCCTTTTAACTATAAACTTTATATTAATTTGATATTTTATTTACAGAGATGTTTACCTAGTACATAGCATGCAGGAATGTTAAATACACAAATAATTAGCCGGATAGCATATTGATATTAGTTGTACCGATTCAGTGCACAGCAGGGGCTAGTTTGCTTGTCAATTCAAAAACAAAGATTCATAAACATTTGTAGCAAATAATTTTAGAAATACTCTAGGAATTACAGTGGAACATCGCTGGCGAAAATGTGACACAGCATTATCATTAAATAAATTTGCAGCGCGTATAGCCGCTTCCTTATAAGGATGATGCTGCTCAATGTAAGATGCAACAGTTTCCCATGCTTTCAACATTCGCCAGAAGATTGTTGCTTTTCTGTTACCTCCTCCTCCTCTGAAAAACTTTCCTCCAAAACTTCTTGCTGTGAAACACAATGCAACTTCATAAGCTCTTCGGTGGTCAGCTCTTGGCTGTGCTCTTCCACAAGCTCTTCGATATCATTGTTATCCACCTACAATCCCATGATAGTGGCCAAAGACACAATCTCGTTGACTACAGTTTCCACACGTACTGCCTCAAACCCCTCAGTCATATTCAACAACGCTCTCCGGCCAAAGCTTCTTTCAAGCAGAAGTTAGGGTTCTCTTGATGTAGATTTGCCTAGAAAAACCACAACAGCCAACACATGCTAGGGTCTGTCTATCTATCTATCTATCTATCTATCTATCTATCTATCTATCTATCTATCTATCTATCTATCTATCTATCTATCTATCTATCTATCTATCTATCTATCTATCTATCTATCTATCTATCTATCTATCTATCTATCTATCTATCTATCTATCTATCTATCTATCTATCTATCTATCTATCTATCTATCTATCTATCTATCTATCTATCTATCTATCTATCTATCTATCTATCTATCTATCTATCTATCTATCTATCTATCTATCTATCTATCTATCTATCTATCTATCTATCTATCTATCTATCTATCTATCTATCTATCTATCTATCTATCTATCTATCTATCTATCTATCTATCTATCTATCTATCTATCTATCTATCTATCTATCTATCTATCTATCTATCTATCTATCTATCTATCTATCTATCTATCTATCTATCTATCTATCTATCTATCTATCTATCTATCTTTTTTTTTTTTATCGATCACCGGCTGTGAATTCCAGTGGAAGGTCCCGGTTAATCGTCCGCTTGGACTTTTGGCTTTCACCTGGACCTGATTTTTGCGTGTACAACCGTTTTTCATTTCCCTGCCTCATGGGCAGCTGTACTCCGACTTCGAAGGAAGACGTCAGGCCTATTTCTAGGTTGACTGTGGCCATTGTTTTGTGTGGGTCGTGACGTTGCCTAATTTGTGTGGTGTCCACTTTGTCCCCTTCGCCGCAGGTATTGCCCTCGGAGTACCCCTTTGGGGCAGCACCCTGTGGAACAGTTAGCCCTCAAGGGAAGGCAAGGGCAGATCATGGGCATTCCCCGCCATCCAAGGAGGCTTCCATGCATGCAGAGCCGGCACATAGCGCTCTGGTTCTGGGCTCACCCAAGGAATCGTCACGTCCTGCACATGCCTGTTTAACCTCACAACCGTATCAGGCCTCCCGCTCGACAGGGGCTGCGCCCTCTGGAAGTCAGCGGGGAGCAGCCCATGGGTTTTGGACTTTTGTGACCACACAGATAGGTACATTCTTTTTTCCTCGCACGTTAGATTTCTTTGACGAGCCGTTAGCCCGACAGAATTTTACATCCTGCATCAGGCATATCGTTATCAGTTTTGTCCCAACACTCGGGCGAGTGGGGTCTTTGGGTGTAGACATTCGGTCTTCTTCAGTTCAATACAAATTTTGATGGTCAGATTTTGATCCGTATGATCTAGTTTTGTCGGACAATTAGGCTTAGCCATCCGATGGTTGGTTGCTGTTGTGGTGTACCTCAGCGCGGTGACGACGACACTGAAGGTTAACCGAGGATGTACATGAATGGTCAGCCTATGGATGGTTGCTGTTGTGGTGTACCTCAGCCCGGTGACGACACTGAGGGTTAACCGAGGATGTACAAGGATGGCCAGCCTATGGATGGTTGCTGTTATGGTGTACCTCAGCGCGGTGACGACGACACTGAGGATTAACAGAGGATGTGCAGTGAACAATGTTCTCTTTACTCCGCAGTCTTTTAACCAAGGGTTGTAATTTTGGCTGTACGTTTGGCAGACCTACTCATGTTCCTAATGAGTTTTGGTAACATTTTCACCCAAGCGTTTGGGGGCGGGCTGATGAGAGCCACAAGGACACATCACCTCTGGGGGCCGCCGAACTCCG
>CAJHNH020003984.1:0-13272 GCA_905116865.2 Candidula unifasciata
TCGTCATCGCCATGGGATTGGCCCCCTGCACCCTCAAGCCAAACGAATTAGTCCGAAAGAGAAAAAAGGAAAAGGAAATAATTGCAGCCCAAATCAAAAGGAAAAAAAAAAAATAAAAAAATTTACTTTTTCGTATCCGGTAAAAATCCTCTTTCGGGCCAGAATAGTGACACGTTTGGGGCCTCCACGAAACAAATTTTTAAAAAGTATTAACCCAAATACGATATACGATTGAAAAAAGGAAGTTAAAAATTATAACTTTTTTGGAAATTTTTTGGGAGATGATTTTTTTTTTAAGACAATTTAAAAAAAACCCCGGGGCAAAAAATATTAAAAAGACTCTTGAAAGAAACGCTCACAAAGAACTCTTGCCCACCCCAAAAGAGACATCAAAATTCTTTTGTCAGTTGAGAAGGAAAACTACTACACGTGATGGTGGGATTTTGGTGGGTTGGGGGGGGGGGGGGGCAGAGGAACCGAGAACAGACCGGACTTTTTGATACACGCGACAGAAGGTTGTGGATAGACATTACTACTAACTCCCCACGACATAGACTTTAAGAAGAAGTATGGCCTGCGAAAAAAATACTGACTTTTAGGAACATTTTTACCAACAATCTCGGAATCCATCTAAGATAAGACAAAAATTGTAACTTTTTTTTTCTCAATAACCACTGATGACTGGCATTAAGAGAACTAATAGACTGCAAATGTTGGGACATCTAGTGAGAATGACCGGCGACAAACAAGAGCTGCGCACGCAAAGCAGTTCAATGGGAGTAGATCACGAGACAGACCAAGAAAACTGTAGGGATATTATATTCAGGCCGACCCACAAACACTTGGGAGTCAACAGCTGGAAGGTAAAGGCCAGTTGTTGAGATGAAGGGGAGCGGGATGCTAGAAAAGAAGTACAATGTCATAATATAGGTCAAACGGCACCTGGTCAGTGATGTGGTCAACATTACGTCGGCCGTCTTTACTTCCCGTGATTTCTTCTGATTCTCTTTATTGTTTGATCGACCTGCTAACCGTGAGTGGAAAAAAAAAAAGCTTCTGCGCAATGCATTTTCGAACTTAAGATTAATACAGTAAAATCTGTAAAATCAAGATCATTAAAATATTAATTGACAGAGAACATTGGCATAGATAATTATTAAAGTATATGTAAATACAGCAAATGCAATTCTTCGCAATTTCAAAGAGTATGACGCCATATCATATAAGGCATACACCAACAGAATATAGGGAGGTATACCAAAAACATCATGAACAGCTAGTATCAGAAACTCTACAACAGTACAGTGAGGACAATATCAAGGCTGCCTGAAGAGCAAGAATTAAAACATATCTCCGTCGACACCCGAAGCGGTGAAAGAGAAGCTGGAAAGATCAGAAAGAAAATATGGGTATGCGGTCGCTAATGCCTGCTCCCCACAAGACATTGGAAGTCAAGTAAATATAATAGAGAAAGAAAAAAGGTAGTCACATGTGACAGAAATGACTATTCCTCTAACGTGTAGTGGAATATTCAAGTTTTAATGATTTAAATCATACTACATGTAGCTTTTGTTCAGTTGATTCACAGGATGATAGTATGTCAACTCTTTTGGGTCGCACCCATTGAGAGCCAGTATAACATTGTCAATGGGCAAAGACGGGTCTTGTTTGCGACGCATTCCAATGTCAGGAGTTACATTGATAATTTTCTCGCCAATAATTCACTTAAGACGCGTACAAGAGCGGCAAGATTACAGCCGAAAATTATGATGCAAAGAAATCCTGACATTTTCAGAGTACAGCGTGCCGGATATTGGATCGGTAAATTGTCGTATTTGGTTGTTATCGAATTGCTGAAAAAGAGGGTTGTTGTTAATATAAACGCCATCATCATCACCATCATCATTTTAGTGGTCATCATACTATCACCGTGGTCAGTATCGTCTTCAGAATCTGTCTCAGTCGTACTTTGAAACAATTCCAAGAACATTCCCAGGAAGTAAAACGTAATGTTAGTGAGTAGGTGTGTGTGTCTATATGTTCACGCGTGTTTGTGTGTCCTCCTAGGTAATGAAAGCCTTTACAGTCTCCTCAGAAACCACATCCCACTACAATTAGATGATTTCGTATTCATCGTTGGCTTGATTTGCTTTGCGAAAATAAAAAAAAAAAAAAAAAAAAAACTGTATGTACCACTAGCATTCACAAAGAGGGAGATTGAGGTTTTTATTGTGACGAGGTTATGTGCGCCATATAACATGGCTTAGCATTGGTCGCCACAAAGCAGCCCTGAAAAGGACCCTGCCGCCGATGTCAACTCCTCCGTTATCCTAGAAACAGGTTCCTAACATGAGGCCTGGCGAGCCTAGACAGGAACGACGTCTCCAAAGCCAGAGTACATCAGCCTGTAAGGTAGGAAGACAACATTCTGTCCACAAATAAACATGTCTCTAAAACTTATGCGCAAGCAACATACAAGTCCTGTCAAAAGCCCACAGTCCAGAGGCAGACAAAGAACCAAGACATTCCGCCAGAGTTTACAACTTTTCAGCACGAACAAAAATATATTTACAGTAAATTATTGTGTATTTGGTGTACAAGACACATCTTCCCACTGACATTTACTTGAGCTTGAAACCTGCAATTGATGTCTCATTTTAAAAAGGACGGTTTGCGTTCTAGCTACTATTATTTTAAATAACCCAACCGTAATTTTACTGTTTTTAACTGCCAAAAACTGCCTTTGTTACCACTTACGCGCTGTAGGCAGGGGAGTCTTTCGAGCCGGAGGATTTACGACCGCATGGATAGTGCTGTCTCCACGACTGTGCAGGAGAGGATTGATGTCTTATTATAAAAAGGACTTTTTGCATTCTAGCTACTATTATTTTAGATAACCAACCGTATCTTTACTGTTTTTAACTGCCAAAAAACTGCCGTTGTTACCACTTACGCGCTGTAGGCAGGGGAGTCTTTGAGCCTGAGGATTTAACGGCCGCGTGGACTGTGCAGGTGAGGTTTTTATTTTGCCCCAACAGGAAAAAATTCCCAGCCTTACCTAGGACACGAACCCGGGTCTCCCACTTGAGAGCCCAACGTTCAAACCGTTCCACCAGCCGCTCCTCACTGTTTTTAAAATCAGGAGTTTAATGTGATATTTCTAGCGCGGTCTTCTCGGAACTGGGTCGCTGGTATAGCTTTCGCATCGTTGCTATCCGCCTGGCTAAGCCCAAATATAGAGGTATCAGTATATATTTATATTTGAGGTCTCTTGTCTTTCAGATAGTGTTAGCTGTGTCTTTGCTGTTTTCTGAAGGTCCTTTTTCCACGCTTTCACGTGTATTGTGCACATGTGGCTACACACATCTTTTATAGAACAATCAACATTCCTCGTAGTCAGCATCACGCCGACGGCCTTTACTTCCCGTGACTTTACCTGGTGCTCACTCAAGTTGGAGTTTTTGAAAAATAAAGTCTAGCTCCTTTGGGGTTTGAATCCAAGACCTTCAGATCCGCAAGCGAGTGTCTAGCCGCTCCAATAGGTGTCCAGGACATATTTACTTGAATTTGAAGCCTAGAATTGATGTCCTAGTATGACGGAACAGTCTGCATTATAGCCAATACATTCTTACAACACAAGCCTACCTCTTCTGTTTTTTTACATCAATGCTAAGTTTTTCATTTCTTTATGGACTTCTTGTTTAATCTCAACCGCTCTGGCATACATCTCAACAGAAGGCACGACAAGTCTCCTAGCTGCCATCATGTGTAAAATCTTCGAAGACTACCTTATTTATTACACGATTAAAACTACAATGCGTATTCGCTATCATCAACATTCGCCACCATCAAGATCATTTGATAATCAACAAAAAGTGCCCTGACGATGAGAGTACACGGTCATCTTTCGCCATCTTACTCGACCATTAGGTAACAGATCGAGTCAGTGCTCTTGTATTGTTCGTTCCAAAGCATCCAAGCTTGCTCTTTTACCGTCAACATTGCCAGGTGTCACAAGGTTCTAGGACCCATTCCCTTCTCACAATGTATACAAAAAGAAAAAAAAAATAACTGTCTACATCTAAATTATTTAATCCGTTTTACAGGCTTTATATGTTTCAATAAGGTCTGTGGTGGGTTTTTCTGTCACTGGGGTTTTTCTGTCACTGTTTTTCTGTCATTGAGGTGTTTCTGTCACTGGAGTTTTTCTGTCAATGAGGTTTTTTTTTTCTCTTTGAGGCTTTACTGTCAATGAGGTTTTTCTCTCATTGAGGTTTTTCTGTCACTGGAGTTTTTCTATCAATGAGGTCTTTCTCTCATTGAGGTTTTTCTGTCACTGGCGTTTTTCTGTCAATGAGGTTTTTCTCTCATTGAGGTTTTTCTGTCACTGGAGTTTCTCTGTCAATAAGGTGTTTTTTTTCTCATTGAGATTTTACTGTCAATGAGGTTTTTCTATCATTGAAGTTTTTCTGTCACTGGCGTTTTTCTGTCAGTGAGGTTTTTCTCTCATTGAGGTTTTACTTTCAATGAGGTTTTTCTCTCATTAAGATTTTTCTGTCACTGGCGTTTTTCTGTCAATGAGGTTTTTCTCTCATTGAGGTTTTTTTGTCACTGGCGTTTTTCTGTCAATGAAGTTTTTCTCTCATTGAGGTTTTTCTGTCACTGGGGTTTTTCTCTTATTGAGGTTTTTCTGTCACTGTGTTGATTTTTTTTTTCTGTCACTGGGATTTCTATCATTGGGTTTTTCGGTAATTCAATTATTGCTTTGGAAACAGCAGTATGCCACCTAAAGACTGTAATGGATGTTTATCCTTTAAAGACCCAAAAAATTGTCATTTTCACCGATTTAATGTCCGCTCTACAATCTCTGGAGGGAATTAAACTTTGCAGAACTGGCATAGCCAAGATAATTATGGATGTTTATCAGCTCATTACCTCATACAACGTCTGAATAGTCATGCAGTGGATTCCAGGCTACTCTGAAATGTCAGGTAATGATAGAGCTGACAGATTGGCAAAAAAATGAGAAACACAAGAACAACCACCTACAGCGACAACCCTGCAGACAGCAAAAGCACTTATAAGAGACATATAAGAGACATAAATAACTGGAAGAGACAGTTATATATTTGATCATAACGACAGAACATCTAACAAGGTGACATGGAAGATAATAGGAACCTAACAGATAGGTTTACAGTCTATCTACGAAACTGTTGGATGGTCCAAAACTCCCGATCATGAACGACGAACATCTTGTACGAAGAAAAAGAACAGCTTGTGAAAACAAGTAAATTCCAGTATATGCCATTGGGCCAAAGGGCGAAAGCTCATGCGCCGCTGAATCGATAACAACTGCCAGTGAGCCATACGTAGAAAAGATAGATTAAGCGATTATGGGCGTTGGCGTGTCTTTCGCTTTGCACTGCCCTGCTGGTATGCCCATATATGGAGGCATCAATTTATTTATGATTGGGTTCTTTTGTGCATGTTCTCTCTTATGTCTTTGCTAATTATTGAAAGTTCTTTATCTATGGTCAAATAATCCTTTTCAAGGCCTTCAGGGATAATGGACATTCAATGCTAGACCTGTATTTTATAGACCAGTCAGCAATCTGTGGGTGATGTGGTCAACATCTTACCAGCTGCCTTTATTTCCCGGGACTTTAGCTGGCATCAATTTGAGGCTAGGTCTCCCTCCGAGCCAATGTCACTTTAGAAAAATCCCATCTCTGTTCGGACTGAACTCAGACCTTTAGATCAAGAGAATAGCTGGTCCTGTTATGCCTTTCAGCTTCAGAGTTTGAAGAGGCATCGGCTGCAAACCATGCATATGCTACGTGAATGTTGGTATTTATAGGCCAACTTTTTCCACTCATCCATCAATTGCGTGATCTACCTCTAGCCATGTTTCCAGTATCGGTGAGTGGTCGGGCTCTATGTGGTGCACAACCTGGTAGTAGTATTGATACATGACCGAACCAATTGATCTGTTAACTCTGAGACAGTTTAGTACTGGTTATTTCTAAAACTTCATTCTTGATACTGTCATTTCCCATTCTGTTTCTTCTAGTTACAGGTCTGATTTGTCGTAGACATTTCTTTTCTATTGATTCGTATATATTTTCCATGTTATATCCTAGAACGCAAAGTAGGACAACGTTGCGTTGACTACAAATTTGGTGAAAATATAGGGGTGACTGCAGTCAAATACAAGGAATTCTAGAGAAATTTGAGTAAAAAGCTTAACCAAATGGGGAAGCAGAAAAACGTGCACAAAACAACACAAATAACGATACATTTCGGCCTGACAGCCT
Source organism: Candidula unifasciata (assembly GCA_905116865.2). Taxonomy (NCBI): domain Eukaryota; kingdom Metazoa; phylum Mollusca; class Gastropoda; order Stylommatophora; family Geomitridae; genus Candidula; species Candidula unifasciata. The sequence continues at coordinate 6,318 of CAJHNH020003984.1, forward strand.
TTGTTAAACATAAGTGAAATACACAAAAATGTTAGTGTATTTCACTTCATGTTTAACAAAGGCTGTCCGGCCGAAACGTTTCGTTATTTGTGTTGTTTTGTGAATGTTTTTCTCCTTCCCCATTTGTTTTTTTAGTCAATTTTCTCTGAAATTCGTTGACTACAAAACGTATCGAGTTCCAATTGATCTATAAAATATAGTTTCAGCACAATATTCCCTGAGCAGACCTTTGTATAGTTATAGGCTACTCACCGTTATAGTCTATGACCGTGCTTTGTATTTATGAAATCCTGCTAAACAAAGACTTACAATAATCAATAACAATGAACGACAGTTTTTACCCTTTTCACGTTGTTTTTATGTATCTTTACTTTAATGTGATATCTGAGAAACTGGTTACGGAAGCCTCCTTTGCATTAATGTTTTTTTTTTATTTTTTTTTATTTAGAAGTCAAGGAATGCCTTGTTGCTATTAGCTTTGTTTTCTACATGTTAAAGTAGCGAATATTTCAGGTAATAGGAAGAAAGTCAAAGGCATAAAGAATGTAGGGAATAACAAAGGTAATTTGTCTCACAACCACTTTTTATGTTTGCTGCAGTGGTGAAAAAGAAATAGAGATAAATAAGCTAGTTGCTAAGGAAAGAAAGAGAAAAAAAATCTACAATGTTAATTTATCACGTTGTTTGACGAGTTTTCTAAAGATTCTTTATAACTAACTGTCGAGACTCGCTTACATGATTGAAGACGATTTTTTGATTACACTGAGTTTTAAAAAACAGAAATGTTTATTTTCCAAAACAAACACGCACAAATATTAAAATGTTGCACAATAAACGATTTTGTGGATCTATAACTTGTTCCAAACAGGTATTGATTGTCATGTGCTGTGATAAAGAAAAAACTGAGGTCATAGGAAACAATATACCAATTCAAAATGTGCTGCCATAAAATCATATACTTTCTGAAATGGTGTTTGGGGCTTGATCGTATGAACGCTGGGAACGCTGACATGTGACGATTGTAAGGTTCGAGAGGCGGGTACAAGATCAGAGCACGTGTGAAACAAAAGGTCGTTTGAGTTATGTTTTCCTCTCATTTCCTGATCTTTCCTTCACCTTTCATTGTGATGTATTGGTATAATGATGATATGGACTTCTAAGCTGAGCGAGAAATAATATTTCACTGTGACCTTTCACATTCTCTTGATCACAGGACTCAGCCACTACCAGCAATCTCACGATTATTTCACTGTGTAAGGAATAACAAACAGCGACATAATTATGTCAACACCATCTAGTTCCTTAAAAAAATAATCACAGTTAATGTACTTATGAAAATGTCCCCACTACTACTTGCTAAATAAAAATGTCCCCACTACTACTTGCTAAATGAAAATGTCCCCACTACTACTTGCTAAATAAAAATGTCCCCACTACTACTTACTAAATGAAAATGTCCCCACTACTACTTGCTGAATGAAAATGTCCCCACTACTACTTGCTTAATAAAAATGTCCCCACTACAACTTGCTAAACTATGACACAGACCGCCACCATTACTCTACACCCACGTGACATAGCCACAGTCTTGTTGTCCCGACCGTCCGCTATGATGCCTGGTCGACGACTGCCCCCAGCCGGCTCACAACCTGAGCTCATTTCCCACTACTTCATGTAGTTCTTGTAGAGTCATTGGCTTGTATGCACACAAACACATGTTTAGTATTCTACTACCAGTCTCGCATTTACCTGACTTCTACCCTTCCATGATCACGACGATGGTAATGACGAAGTTTGATTTTGACTGGTAGCCTTATTTTCTTCTTCTTATAGCTCGTGTCGTGTCGTATTGGTAATCATGCTTATTCATAACCTTCTGTATCGGACATAGAACCCGGCGAGAAGTAGGTGAAATGCCTTCAGAATGCTGCGCATCTTTTTCTGTTTACATCCAACTAGACAGAAAATGTAGACAACAGAGTCCGGATGCTGTGGAAGCAAAGTTCAAGCCTTGATTTTCGAGAACGCTCTAGAGGGTGATGCTATCATTTACACAAATTGTGCTGTAATCCGCAACGTTAGAAGCTCGTGGGCTTTAACGGACTCAGTTTGGAGGGAGAGTTGTGAAGGAAGATTCTGGACTTTTTGCAGTAACTACAAGTAGTCTGACTATGGAGGTCATAGCTGTGACTAAAGCAGTAACATTGCTAGAGACACAGATTTTCACTGGGGCATGCTTTATCAGTAACTTGATGAGTATGTTTAAGAAGATAGAGAAGGGCTGGGTCCGAAGGCAGTGGCTAGTGGCTCTACAGAATTCACGGCTGACAAGGATTAGTTTCATAATCGTGCCTGGAGATGTGGATGTACAAGGAAACGAGCAAGCTGATAGGCTTGCAGGTGAGGCTACTGTGAAAGCCGGACAAGCCATGGACCAGGCTGATATACTGAATGCGATAAGAGAGTTAAGACGTTTGCGTGAACCAACTGAGAACTGTGAATCTGCAACCATGGTCAGACTGCAAGAACAACATGTTCAATGGGGTGTCGCCAAACAAGAACACTACTCGGGTAGCCAAAAAAGAATATTAAACCAACACAGAACTGGTGTTGTTAGCCGCTACACACTGTGTGATTTACTGAGGAGAGGATCCGAGCACTTATGGACTGAGTGGTTCGACGTGCAATGAGGATAATTTGTCGACTAATTAACTGTCATTGGTGTCTTTTGCATTCATTACTTCTTTCATATATTTATTCTTACACTCTGTTTTTTCATTCCCTTCATGCCCATTTTCTTTTTGGTACTGATACTATCAATCACGCTTGCATGACTCATTGACTGCTCTCTGTTCTTTGAACATTCACTTTCATCCATTCGTATTACTGCATTCACACTATGGCAAAAATCTGATCACTGGTAATCATCTTCTCACTTTCTCTCAATTCTTTGATGTTTTCTTTTTTTTTTCCAGTATAAAATCCCTTGTTCAGACATTTCTTTCCCAAAATTAATCCTGTACATAGTGCTGGCAATACTGCAACTATTATCCTCTTTTGTAAAAAGGTAGTTTAAACATTAACAAAGGTTTGTTTATATTTCTCAATGGTGCTGCTAAAAGTTCGGCAATTTATATATTTATTAGTCATATCTTCAGATCGAAGAAAATCTTGATGCATACTTAAAATGTTAGAACCAGAATCTCTTAAGACTGAGATTATTCTATCATTAACAATGCCATGATACAAGTTAAGTGTTCCATTAGAGGTGGTGACAGAATTTTGGTTCTTAATTTATAACGTACCCCAAACACGAAATTCCCGTGGGAAATCCACAGCTGACCTGACAGTCCATTATTTCAAGAGGTGCAAGTGTGCTGTTGTGTGGTGCTTTTTTGCTTTTTTTCAGTGTCTTCTAACCCTAACTCTAACCCTAACCCTAAACATGGCTGTAGATAAATCGCTAGAAACTACAACCTGAACACCCTAGAATTTATTGGGAATGTCTCCCGTGACGTTGTCGTGACGTCAGGGGTAAGTTATAAATTAAGTACCCAGAATTTGCTTCATGTACGATTATGTTATGTCCACAAGGTAGATTATCTTTCTCAAGAAATAGTTGGCAAGTTTGACATGTTTCACAACTTTCAAGTGTTACTGCGTTGGTGTCTATGAGTTCACTGTCTATATCGGAGTTAGACATTTCCTGTCATATGTTGGCTTCCTTGAACTTTTTCCTTAAAAGACAATCTCCTTTAAAATGATTGTAACATTCGAAGTTGAAACATTTAATAGCATCTTTAAATTGTTTTGATTTCTAAGTTCTTCTGTCAACCAAAATTGTAATTTAATTTTCGTACGACGAATTTTGGTCACACATTTTGTCATTCGGATGAGTTTTTTGACAATCCCTGCAGTAAACTTTTTGCCACTTGTTGAATGTGGTTTTACATTTGTATGGGGTTGTCCCTTGGTTGTTTCTGCTTTTATCATAACTGGTACTAGCTCCAGTTTCAATGTCTGGTGAGGGGCTGGCAATAAAAATCGCATGATGGGCTGAAAAATAATTCACTCCTAAGTCTTCTAATTCTTTTAATGAGTTAGGTTTGTTTTCTCGTAATTATGCTGACATTGGTTTAGGCAAAGATTCCAACATCTTATTTCCTAATAATAAATCCACTAACAGTTTATAGTTGTCTCTAACCTTGGCCAAATCAATCTTCTGAAAGATCATCCGTGAACGTCTGATCTGTTTATGTGTAAATTGTTCCAAGGTCTACGACTTTTACATGTCTCGATGAGAACTGCTTCTATCCTTCATTGACATTCTTTGCATTTTTATCAGAAAGCACCTCTCTGACACGAGAGAGTGTTCTTCGGGTTGTTTGCTTATTGACCATTTCTCACAGGCAACAGCAACACTGGTTCTACATGAAACTTTAACACTTTTTTTCTCACTGAAAGGGACAACTTCTTATTGGTGAGAATCTCTCGAATCTTATTAAAGGCCACACTTGCTATGGCGATTCTTGTTAGAATTTCTGCAAGGCATCTTGCAGTCAGGTTGGTTGGTTGGTTTTGCCTGCGCAGAATAGAGGGAATAAAATGGTATGATAGAATAACTAATGTAGAACTTTGGGAGAGAACTAAACAGGCTCCAGTGGATCAGGAAGTGAGGAAAAGACGCTGGCGTTGGATAGGGCACACACTGAGAAAACAGGAGAACAGCATAACTAGAATGTCTTTGCATTGAAACCCACAGGGGCATAGGAATAAAGGAAGGCCAAAAAACACATGGAGAAGAGAGCTGGAGAACGAGGCTAGAAAGATTGGGAGGACATGGGGAGAGCTCCATGCAATGGCGAAGGATAGAACGACTTGGCGTGAGTTGGTTGAGGGTCTATGCTCCATTGGGGGATAGAAAGGCAGAAGAGAGATCTTGCAGTCAGATATGATAACTGTTCCTCACTGACTGACTGACTGACTGACTGACATTCAACTTCATCAGGACCGCGCAACAATCGATATACACCTGGTGACACAAAGAGTCACTGGTGATGAGAATCACCTGGGCGCAAGTCGCAGAAACCCCGTTTAACCAGTAGGTTATAGTTAGGGGCCCCGACAACAGCTATATTATGGAATATTTGTTTTTAAAATACCTGTTTATAGTTGAATCATTAACCTGCTTAAGAAAGGTTCGGTTTAACTTCTCTTCTTTACGCTTAGTATAAACACAAAGCAGCATGAAAACTAACTGATTAGAAAAACGATCGTACAAATTTAATACTGACACTATGCGGCCTACTAAATGCACAGATTAACCTTTCTTCTTTTTCGTACCTGTTCATTGGTCGGAGCACGACCGGCTTCAGCAGCTGGTCGTGGTTTGAGAACCTAACTGCGTTGTCCCTGTTGGCAGCTTTAATTTAGTACAAAAGAAAACCCATCTTATTTTTAGGGAAGATAATTCAGTAAATTATTTCTTCAACAATTTAAACATTATTACTTTCCTTCTATTACGTTCCTTGTCTGAACATAAGGCAAAAGGAAAATTAATATTAGAATATGTATGTATGTAAGTTATACCCCGCTAGGACATCGCACAAGCGATAAACACCCGGTGACTCAAATTGCCACCGTGCGGATGAGGATCACCCGTGGAGAGGTTCTTGAAACCCAGTTCAGACGTTAAGCCATATTTATGGCCCGGCTTTTTTTAGGGCCCCTGGCAAAAGCCTCTATTGGGCTTCGAATAACGAAAAATTGCATCCAACACAAGGACGACTATTGATTAGAATAACCTTCGTATAAACATAATCCTAATACCCACCAACCACTAGTAAAGATTTAGTAATGAATAAAGCATGTATGTTTATGTCTTGTTCTACTCTTATCCATCTACTTAAGCCGACTATTGTCTGGAGCCACGATAATACAGTGGTTCTCAACCTTCCTAATGCCGCAACCCTTTAATACAGTTACCTTATGTTGTGGCGACCCCCAAACAATTATTTTCTTCAAAAGTTCAATGAATTTGTGTTTTTGGATGGTCTTACGTGACCCCTGTGAAAGGGTCGTTCGACCCACACACAAAAATGGTCGCGACAAGCAGGTTGAAAAAGCGCTGACCTAATATAACCTGACGGTTGAATAGAGTTTCTAAGACTTACGCCCGGGTGATTCTCATCTGAATGGTGGTACTTTGTGTCACCAGATGTTTAGCGCTCATTGTGCGGTCCGGGTGGCGTTGTACATTGTTATTCCAAGCTCTTTAAAATGGAGAAGCCGTTTGCCTCACCCTCTTAGCTTCGTTCCACGGCTACGTCGTTCAGTTCACAGGGGCAATTTTTATGGAAATCATGGGTATCGTCGCCGGAGCTAGAGAGTTCGTGCTTCGTGCGATGTTTTCGTCAGACCAGTAGCCGTTCAGCAGAGGGAGACCGGGTCATTTAAGATTAAATTTGGTGCAATGAAGTCGATTCTCTCAGAATCTAACCTATTAACCTTTTATTGACTCTTAAAATACACTTACCCGCATAGAACCGCAGGCTGGATCTGGCTGGCTTGGGTGTTACGGGTGCCCCAGTTATAACTTCTTTGGCGGTTGAACGCGGTGTCTGAGACTGGCCTGCTGGTCTGCAACTCTCAGTGTATTCTCAGTGTGTCCAACCATCAGGTTGCCTAGTTGCCTTAGGGTGCCCAGTTGACCATGTTCTTAATGCACTTGTATCCATGGCGAGGCGCAGACGCAGTCTGGAGGTGACAGGTTCAATTTCCGGCACGGTAACTATAGCTTTCGATTTTTAGGTTGTCTAGTGTGTTTTTGTATCTTTCTTCTTCTTTCTATGAGTGCCCATCAATAAACTTTCTGTTACTTGATTAATTCAGCCATCAGGTAGTAAATAGGTAGTTAGCTGGTCTTTTTCCTTTTTGAGCCTAGGGCGGCGCATTA
>CAJHNH020003984.1:18778-51790 GCA_905116865.2 Candidula unifasciata
GAGTACAGTGCCAGCTCAGCTGTTGAAATGACTATTCAATACCACACCCTCAATACAAACACACTCGGAAAAAATATTTGAATATTACCCAAACATAGACTAGATGAAAGATTAAATGGTAAATTAGTAGATGTGAAAATTATACCGGTCTGTGCACCAACTGTAGATATTTCAGAAGAAGAAAGCATTGATGTTTATAAACAACTGAACATAGCCTTTGCACTGTAAAACAAGAAAACAACTGTAGTGCTAGGTGAGTTTATTGCAAAGGTCGGGTAAGAAAAGCATAAAGATATTACAGTGTGATATGATATTAGGGAGAGAAACTAAAGAGGGGAAAAATTGGTTGCATGGGCATGGAGACATACAATGAGAATTTGACATACTTTAAACAACATCCTAGACGACTATGGGCTTAGAAGAGCCTTTAAAATAATTTACGAAACCAGTGTGATTACATACTCATAAACAGCCATAAAGAAACAGTTTGCTGTCAGTAAAAACAAGAGCGGGTGCAGACTCTAATAATGACAATATGCCAGTCATGGAATAACTAAGCAAACAGCTGAGGACACTTAACAAGGACTCCAAGAGATAACAAGCTTGATTTAGCAATGTTTTAAACAAATCAAATAATGAGTGAGAGATACACCATTACAATAAATTCAATGCTATAGTAAAAATAAGCAATACAGATGAACAATAGCAAATGCTAATAGAGATATTGCAACAGACATCAAAAGAAATAATACCAGAAGTAAAGAAGACCACGAAAAAAGAAAAACATTGAATGACACTGGTAATTTTACATCTGACAGAAATTAAAAGAAAAAAAAATAAACAAAACCACAAATGTGCTCTTATCTGTTCTGTTAAAGAAGACGAAGATAGATTAGATGAACCCTCAAAAGGGTATAGTATACTTCACATATCTTCTATTTCCCTTGGATTTGTTAGTTTTCAGGCTAAGAATTATTATTGTTTGAAAATCAAGGCATAAGCACATTCTAGTTTTTCTAAACAATTTTTAAGTTGTTGTCGATGATATTTATCTTGTCTTTTATATTTTACAACAATACTGAATTAAATTTATGACTATACTAAATTTTGTTCAAAATTTCGTCATGTAAGTACAATTTGAGCACATTCCAGTTTTTTTTTAAATTCCGGCTTAGAAGTCGTTAAAAATGTTTGTTATTACCCAAGAAATAATGTACGAATGAACAACTGCATGCAAGAAGGGCAGAAAGTTGAAGGGCATTTGTGTCTAATTATGCACCCTATGAAAATAAAGTTTGTTCGTTCGCTAGTTCGTACGTTCTGGACAAAGGTACATGTTTGTTTTACTCATTAATTCATTTTATCGACGTCACAGAACTGATAGTTTGTGCCCAAGGTATACAGCAGATGAAGTCTTCACATCACGAAATGACTTAGAATACCCGCAAGCGTTCTGATGTACTAATATTACCACTGATGCTATATATGTTCCATATGGTAACATCTTGATAGTTCATTTGTCTCTATGTCAGCGTAAAGCCAGTGGTAATTATATATATATAGATATATATATATATATATATATATCATATATATATATACACCATATATATATATATATATATATATATATATATATATATACTATATATATATATATATATATAACACATATACACACACACTCACATATGACTCATCATCATCATCATCAGGTGCCTTGCCGACTGGCGTGGGCGATCATACCTCTCCATAATCTGCGATCTCCTGCAGCATGTATCAGTTCGTGTGCCGACATACCTCCATGCCATGCAACAAGACTGTCAAGCATCTTTTCTCGTTGTCTTCCTCTGTCTCTCCTTTCACATATCTTTCCAGTGGTCACAACATGTTCTATTTTCTATCTTCTCATAGCATGGCCGAAAAAGGATGACTGTCTCTTTCTGATGTCTGTGATAAGTTGTCTTCGGGCTCCAGCCTCTTTCAAAACCTCTTGGTTGCTCTTTTTGGCTGTCCAAGGTATTCTAAGCATTCTTCTGTAAAACCAAATCTCCGAGGCCTCCAGAAATTGTTTGGCCTGTCTACCGATTGTTTAGGATTCACAGCCATATGTTAAACTGGATGTATGTAGCAAGCAAGAATTCTTTTTCTAACTCTCAAGGATATATTGCACCAGATGTTTTTTATTTTATAAAATGCAGTTTTTGCCTGTCCTATTCTGTTTCTTATCTCAGTTATGCATCTTCCATCTGATGTTATCCACGTGCCCAGAGACTTAAATTTCTGAACTTGTCCTAAAATAACACCATCAACTTATATTACACATTTAGGAATAATTCGTTTCTTTGATACCACATATGACTATTCAGTGCTATAGTATAAATCATAGAGAACGAACGAACGAACGAAGGAACTTTTTTTTCAAAGGTGTCGCGGAGTGAACAGCCAACCCCACACTGTGGACTAGTCGTGGCGCTGACATCCCTAGCGGGCATATCACATTTAAAATTTAAACCCGTCCGGGGGTGGGGGGGGGGGGGTATATAGTCCCTCATATTTATATATACGTTTATTTGGTAAAATAAACATTTCTAGACCCTCTAGTTGCTTTTGAGAAGTCTACATTTTCAAACTTACAACTGTGGGATAGATAATCTCTAAATAATATTAAAAAATTCCTGTAAGCCTTTTTACTCATTAGGCACGAATACAGGACTTATTTTCTAGAGAGACGCCAAGCGGAATCCGGGCGGGCATTCTCTTGCCAGACCTTTGGGGTGTCGAGAGAATTCAATTCTCTCATGGAACTTTGGCGCATTCAGAGTGCCAGTTTGGTCTCTGAAGGATTCATAGGCTTGGGTAGCTTGATTGTAGTTTGCGAGTGCGTTGATGTGTGTCTTTCTAGGGTTGGCCGCTGCTGCAGGAAGGGAGGATTCAGCTGTATTACCGCACAGAACTGGGTCGTTCCTGATGTCCAGACACTCGGACCCCTAAGGTCAAGCCTTATCCGTAACAGGCTAGTGTTTAGTGCTCTACATGACAAACACCATTATAAATATATTAAACCCAACAAGTTAATTATTCTCTGGCCGGACAACAGAGTTTGTGTCGACTGGCAGACATGTGTAGACTGGGTCGTCCTTCGGCCGGCTGGATGCTGTGGCGTAGGCAAGCGGGGCACTCTGAGTCAGAGGTTAATTTCTGCACATCAACCTTAGGTGTGCAGTGGGCAGATGTGGAGATATAAAATATAAACATGTACTGACGGGATGGAATGTATGTCTGCGGGTGCAGATAGGAAGGTGGAGAGAGGATGATCTATGTGTAGTAGTGTCTATCTATCTCCACTATTTGCCTTGTCTTCTATCTGGTGTGCTGACTTACAGACAGATAGTGAAGGGGACATTGTCTCCTGTTCTTGAGGGTGTCCTCTGGGTGACTGAGAAGGGCAGCGGGAAGTGTGTTGAGCTTGGTGTGTGACTCTTAAGATGAATACTAGTTCTGAGTTCTTTCCTGACAGGATAATACGTCCTTAGAGGTCAGGCAAACGATTCACAGTCCAGCCAACAATCACCAACCCATACCATCCCTATCACCAAACCTACCCAAAATCCTACCTATTGTTGCCACAACTTCAAAATGGCAGGAGCTTGAGTGTGAGTTCCAGTGGCTGAGAGACAGTATTGCAGGCCACCTATGTCATCAATCCAAGGAATCATTCTTCAGGAGCTTTGTTGGGCTCCAGTGCAGTTCCTTTGTCCTCATATGTGAGACGATCAGTGTTTACCAGATCAACACGAGGCAAAGCGATCCATTGAGTCAGCCAGTTCAAATCACCATGGACTGACGGGAGCAGTGACCTACCGAATCGAATTAGTAATATCTGAGATGACATGCCATATGCTCCATTTACATGGTTACCTCTGATTCACTGTGATGATTCATGTACTCTCTGTGAACTATATCTGGCTATTTCAACATCATCGCTGTGAGGTTAAGTCCTGAAATCAATTCACTGGAAATCATCTTGATTGTCTTGAGATTTATATATATATATATATGTTGAAATTATTACATCCATTTAGAAATTTTCATGGCTGACTTGGGTGTCCCTATTTCACCATTCTAATTGTCTAGCTGTTATGTTTGTGTGATTAATAAGTGTAATCTGTGTTAACATGGCTATGATAGTATACTATCAAAACCTGGAAGCTATCTCTTTATAGTAGTGGGGGTGTCCAGCCAAGTGTGCCTAGGAATATTAGATATTCTGTAGTTCCAGAGCTTGAGTTGCCCTACTCCTTAAATAAGTTGAGCGTTTATTGGCCACGGGATCTCCCTTAGACCAATACGAGCCATCGCCTCAACATTATTATTTCAGAGTGCTGTTGGTTCTTAAGGAGCAATCCTTAAATCAGGCACGCGACACGAGCGGTATGTGACAAAAGGGTTACAAATAAGGCACGCAGGCCTGTCGTACATTCGGCCCTTCCAAACTCCCATCTTTCATACAGCAGTTGTATCTCATCAATAAAGCATGTCATGTAAAAATATGCATATTATGAATATCAAGTAAAAAACAAAAGCATAGGTGATAAAATATGTGCGCACGCAAACCTATTCACTCACACAAACACACATAGGCATCCAATACACACACATATCCAGATAGAGATGTAGTGGAGGGTGCGAGAGCGAGAGGAGGGAAAGTTTAGCACGAATGGCAATTAATTAGAATGAGATGTCTTGGCCACAAGCATAGGACTGACGATTTTGAAAGTGGGTCAGGATGAAAATTAGGACACATGACTCTGAGTATATATATATATATATATATATATATATATATATATATATATATATATATATATATATATATATATATATATATACATAAACACATACATAAATAACGTATCATGAGTAGCCTCAGAATAACCGAATAATAAAGTACACGTAATAATAAAAGTTTTATCATACATATATACATATATACATTTATACATACATCCGCACACACACACACACGCACGCACACCCGCACGCACACACACACATGCACACACACACACACACACGCACACACACACACACACACACGAATAAACACACACACCTCTAATTCTACACAGCTAGTTATGGCTACTGTTAAAATCAACGCAAATCAAAACGTCCGCAGCTGGGACCTAACCCAATGTCCGGCATTACGAAGCGCGTTCGCAACGCATAACCAACAGACGTATAAATGACACACACACACACACACACACACACACACACACAACTGTACATATATGCATGTACGTCTGTGCGTGTTTTTTTTTTCATTTGAAGGGGAAAAAAAAAAGCATTATTTCTGTAATTTAATTTTCTTTTTCACTTCAAACATCCGAGCCCAGATGTGGAATTACTTCACCACCGAACAATGTGATCTAGCTAAGTCTGTTTAGGAACTCTACATATTTCTGGAAGCATCGATCTACACTAGAACATGTCAGACTTAGCAGGACTTACAAAATGCAATAATGCCAGACGTTTATTGATTTCCTTTGAAAGACTTCACTATGGTGTAAATCTGAAAGATTAATCAAATACAGCAAATCATTTTTCGTTCTGTTCTGACTCATGTCACCTGACAGTTGATTTCACATACGTTGTTCAAAGGGGGAAAAAAAGAATGAAAAAAACTTTAGTTGCATTTTCTGTTTATGACGTTTGTGTTGGCACTTCTGACAGCTGCTGCAAACATTTGTTTCGCAGATTTTCTACTGGATATATTAGGATTGCAGTCTGTTTAAATTTTTGTCACAAAAAGCAGCGGTGAACATTCTACCTTCTGTCACAGGAAAGGAGCACACAAAGGGATGACTTGTTTGACGTGAAGTTGAAACTAAGTAACTCTCCCTCTTCTTCTTCTGAGTGTTCACCAGCAGTAAACCTCTCCCCAGTTTCCAAAATCTTACCATTATACCGTCGATGATAACAGCACTAGCAGTGCGGCCCTAAATTTTCAGGCTCCCAGATCCCGCCGCCTACACCGCAAAAGCGATAAATAGAGGCATCGATGGAAGTTGAATCTTGTCATTTGCAACAAGTTCTCGTGTTTACACATCTCATAAAATGTAGGGAAATTATGGTCCTAAGAATAATTTATTTAATCAATTTTACTGTTTCCTTAAATGAAAGAGCCGATTAGCTAAGGAAGATGCAAATGAAGAACAACCTGACGTACCAGTCACGTATCAACAGAAGAAGAGAATAATCAGAGCAAACATGAAGCCACCAAAACCGACAAGAGATGATTACCATATAATGGACGGACCAGAGCAGGTCATTATTCTATGCATTGGAACAGGACTTCGCAGCCATATGTACACATAATTTATGATTGGCGAATCAGCCATGATTACGTGTGGATTAGCACCTGAGACAACAAATCATGGCCTTCCTATGAAACTAGTCATACCCTTGTGGGATGCAATGTTTCGTTATTTTGAAGTCCCACCCTGGCTCTTGCCAGGGGCCATAAATATGGTCTAATGGCTGAAAAACGTTTTCCGGGACCTCTCCACGGGGTGATCCTCACCCAGTGGTCTTACTTTGTGTCATCGGGTGTTTATCGCTTGTGGGGTAAAATGTTCTACTACTATCACGTGCTCCAAGACTGTCCTAAATATAAAGGCAAATCTTTTGACCAAGAGAAACATCGGTGCAAGCCAAACTATAAAAGACAAATTATTCGGCTAACCGACAGATTACTCCGATAGTGCGGAAGATTCAGCACGAAGACAACATGTTGAAACGAGAATCTATTTCAAGCAAAAAGAAAAAAATGGTCGTTACCTTATGGTTACTTGGGATCGTGACTGACCGAATGTAGTCAAATTTGGTGTTTCAGTTTGAATCCTTCATATATCTTGCTGTCAGACAATCAAAACATAGTACAGCTAGATGCACCTGACTTTTTTCAAGCTACTTAGGCAAGTAAGAAAGAAATGTGCAGTCTTATTGTTTGTGTCTAGGTTTTAAATTCACGAAAAAACACTGCTTTAAAAATTTTTTTCGGTTTTCCTAAACATCGTTCAAAAATGCTAGACGCCTCAGATTGAAATCTCCTTGCGCAAATCCTAGCTAAGGCGTGGTTTCGGTCAAACGTTATGCTGTGATGTTGGAGAATCTCAGATTGCCAATAAACGAGGGTTTAAAAAACGTTGTTTTCTTGTAGTATGCACCTTCACGAGTAAATTCGGTAATGCCAGGCAATAAATACTGCAGTCTATTGTTCGTGCCGAAGATGTTTTAAATTCGCAGTAGACATTGGGAAAAATGCGATAAAAGGAAAATACTGTTTTTAAAACGTATTACTATGAAACTTCCTGAATACACATGTTTGAAACATGAAGGTTCATGTACATTGCAATGCTTACAGCTGTCGGACACACACACACACACATGCACACAGACAAATCCTTGAAGAAACCTTCCTTCCTTCCGTCCTGCATTGTCCTCCACTGGCTGTACACTCATGCGAAAAGTTCTGGTTGTTCGCCTACTTCTGAATTTTAGTATTTTTTTCAAAATGTGTGTATTTTGTGTACACCTGTCTTACAGATTACTTTATTTGTATGCGAACTGCTCGTTTCTTGGGCAGTTGAAAAAAAACTATTTTTTGTGGGTCTGTGTTGACTTAAAAACCATCACAACAGCCATCTGAAACAGGGGCGTCGAAACAATAAAAGCATAAGGCCCCACATCCTACACATTTTTTAGGCGGAGGGAGCATCAAGAGAGCTAAACGTTGAACAAAGGGTAGGAGACCCTGACTGAGTTATTGTGCCAGTGCACTAGGCAGTCTCATAAGTGCTACGTTCCCACTTTCAGCAGGTAGCGCAGTTCCAACATCAATGGTAACTGAGGGTTATAAGTTCGTGTTGTCTTCCTACTGGGTGTTGCGCATTAGTTAGATATTCCGATCACTTACGACTTCACACGTTTCTCCAGATCGCAATGATCTCTTCGTTCTTTCTTTATATATATATATATATATATATATATATATATATATTCTGAAAAGGCATCGATTGACCGCCATGAGGATCTCTTTATCTGTTAGGTGGGATGAGTGGTCTCGAGGCATAGCGTCCGCCTCGCATGCTGGAGGTCCTAGGTTTAAGCCCCTGTGAAGGCTGGGATTTTTTCACCCTGACTTCAAGGAATTTCCCCTGGTCTCTGAGTACTAAGATCAGACGTACAAGGATCAGACACTCCTAGGTATTGTTGCGGACGTGAAAAACTCCTTGGTATTTGGAAATCGGAAAAGAGTAGCCAAATAGCGCTGCTCGGGAAAAATTTGGAGTTAAAAACCAACCTAAAGTATTGCAGGATCCTCGCCTAAGGAGTTCGTGCCTGCGACAAGACTTCGGACTCAGGCTTGAGTGAGAAGTAGAATGGAGCACTTATGGGTTACTAATGTGTGCCATGATGTTGATCCGCTGTAAAAACATGTATCTGTTTATTTCTCAGCACACCAACATTCGCCAAAGAAACAGTTCAGATGACACTCACTACCACAGTACCTTGCTGTGTGGTTTCATGAAACACGGGACCAACTTGAAGATAATAGATCTCTCTCTCTCTCTCCCTCTCCCTCTCTCTGTCTCTCTGTCTCTCTCTATCTGTCTCTCTCTTTCGCTTTCTCTCTCTCTCTTTCTCTCTCTTTCTCTTTCAATCTCTCTTTGTCTCTCTCTTTCTGTCTTATTCACTCTTTGTGTACCTTTCCTTTTCTTTCTCTGTCTCTCTATTTCTCTCTTTTTCTCTCGCTTTCTTTTTCTCTTTTTCCTCCTCTCTCTTTCTCTCTCTCTCTCTCTCTTTCTTTCTCTCTTTCTTTCTCTACCTCTCATTTTCTCCCTCTTTATCTTTGTCTCTCTTTTTTTCTTTCTCTCTCTCTCCCCTTTTTTGGTCTCTCTCTGTATTTCTCTTTCTCTCTGTCTCTCTCTTTGTCTTTCTCTCTGTCTTTTTCTCTCTCCCTCTCTCTTTTTGTCTCTTTATCTATCTCTCATTTTCTCTTTTATTCTCTCTCTCCCCTCTCTCGTCTCCCTCTCTCACTCCCCTTTCTCTTCCCCTCTTTCTCCCCCATTTTTCTAATTCTCTCTCCTCTCTCTCTATCTCTCTTCTTTCTCTCTCTGCTGGATCGGTACTGTTTGATTTTTGCCGGCGGAGAATCGTAGTAGAAATATAAAGTACCGTTTTTAGGACCGTTGGGAATATGGCATTTGATGCCAGACACATCATTAATAGACCTATCAGCCATAGGCGCCGGAAGCTAGGAGCTCTTACTGAGCACCATATACACGTGTTTATGGAGAAATCTAAGAATCCACTTTTAACAAAATCTACGACAGTAATTATACATCCCATATTATTTTGGCATAGAGTATTATGTTGATTTGTATTCGGCATATAAATATTTACTATAATTGTAATAATAATAAGTAATAATATTAATTATAAAATTCGTGTAATGTCGAAAGAACGTAATAATAAACAAACTTGGAACATATGAAGCTAAAGCCTGGAACCCAGGAACATTGGGGCCTCAAACTTCTAGAATATTGAGGGGGGGGGTGGTGGGGGTGATCAGTTCTCTCCCCCCCCCCACCACCACATACACACACACACACACATACATACACACACACACAAAGATTGATTGTTTTGTTTTTAGGCATTTGTTTTGTGCATTTCATCTTATTTCAAAGACATATATGTATGTGTACATATATATTATGTATGTATATAACGAACGAACAAACATTTTTTCAAAGGGTTACAATTTGGGCACGCAGGCCTGTCTGACATTCGGCCCTTCTAAGTACTCATTTTTCAGAGTACCAATGCCTGTTATCAATAATGCATGTTATGGATAAAATAAAGAAATATGCATTATAGAATAATGCATACACACATCATGTGTACACAATCTTACACACTCACACACACGTATTTATACTCTTACAATCTCATACATGCACACTCATATACAGTCATACCTAATACATACATACACAATCATAAAACACACACACACACATACACAGACATAAATGCACAAACAGAAAACATACACATACATGTACACACACATTCACTCCATACTTACACACCTACACATGCATGCGTGCATACTCACACATACAATCACATGTACAGACACTCACATACGCCGCAACCACACATTTACACTCACATGCATACAGACAGACAGACAGACAGACAGACAGACAGACAGACAGACAGACAGACAGACAGACAGACAGACAGACAGACAGACAGACAGACAGACAGACAGACAGACAGACAGACAGACAGACAGACAGACAGACAGACAGACAGACAGACAGACAGACAGACAGACAGACAGGCAGGCAGGCAGGCAGGCAGGCAGGCATACATGCATACATACACACATGCATACATACACACATCTATACATACACCTACATCTTTACACACATACATACATACTTGTAAGTAAAGTAAAGTAAAGGACCCTTTCCACGCCTTTAGGCGTATAGGGCATATAGGTCTAGACCTATATTTTTATAGACCAACGGCATAAGATGGGTGATGTGGTCAGCATCACGCCGGCCGCCTCTTCTTCCCGGAATTGCACCCGGTACCCACTCAAGGCTGGTTCGACCTGGGAGCCAAGGTCATTTTTGAAGAAAAGTCCGTCTCATACATACTTGTATTCATACCTAAATACACACACATACACCCACATTCTTACACTCACATGCATACATACATACATACATACACATACACACATATATATATATATATATATATGTATATATATATATATATATATATATATATATATATATATATATATATATATATATATATACTAGCTGTACCCGGCCACGCGTTGGTGTGGCATAGTTTGGCTAAATGGAAATGAAAGAAAATAGAAATCGCACGTGTCTAATACAATCATTGTCTGCTCAGATATAGAGATAGTCTTTGATCCCCGCCCCCCCCCCCACCACAACTAAATCCACCTACTACTCTCTCCCTCATCAAAGGTTTTTGGAAAAGAAAGACAATGGAAATCACACGTGTCTAAAATAGTTAATGTCGCAATCATTCTCTGCACAGATATAGAGATAGTCTGGTTTTCCAACTTTAGAACACGCACCTTATAGTTGTGTCTTTATATTAGTGGTCGTTTAAATGGTGTTATTAGCACAATAACAAAAATGGTTATTTGGTTATCACATGCTAAAGCTGTTTGTATTTTTATAGGGGACGGAAGTAAAGCTGCAACTGTACTTGTGAATAACAAAGTAAGTCGTAAAAAATAGAATAGCGGAGGTAGCGTTAGTAAAATATAAACTTATTAGGTAATGAGAACTTGAAAATCACGTGTAAAGCTCTTTAAGTTCTCTTAAATTTAAGTCATTACCCCCTCCCCTTCCCTCTTCCACCAACTACTGCTCTCTCCCTCTTCGAAGGATTTGAAAATCACAACCTGGCGATATTTTTGTTGTTGCTGTAACTGACATTGACATCCCTGTCCATCTGGACTAAAATGGGGAGCAGGAATTGTAATAGGTAGTGAATGGGGCTAGTGTAATATTTACCACATCATCCTTCAAGTACCAGTACAACTACTACCACGACCACCATCACAGTAGCTAAAATAATGTCACTGCTATCTGTGTTACCATCGGAGTAGACAGAGAGTCGTGAGCCAGAAGATTTGGTTCCGCATGGCTAGTGCTGTCGCCACAGACTGGCCAGGTTAGGATGTATAATTTCACTTCCCGACATAAGAACGCCATAACCTTACCGGCGGTCTTCACATGAGAGCACTATGGTGTAACAGCCCAACCACAACTGTTACTGCTGCTGCTACTTTAAGTGGGTAAAGAAGTTACTGTGACTTAAAGCTCTCTCAGTTAATAGTTTGCCCCCCCCCCCCTAAATTCACCGACAACTCTTTCCCTCATTTGGGAGGGGAAAAAAACACCTGAAAAGCAAATGAACACAGGAAAAAAACACCATAATTAGGAAAGTAATGCCATGGTAAACAGCACAGCTTAAAATTCCAACGCAGATGAAATAACTAAATCTAAATAAAAAAATAAAAAAATGGAAATCTATGAAATTTCAGCGTAACCATGCAATCGGAAAGTTTAAAAATGCAATCCAAAGTATGCGAAAAGGTCAAATTTAATTATCAAATGGTTTACCTATTTACTTGTCTCTTTTTTTTTTTTTAGTATTAAGGCAACATGGCTAGTGCTGTCACCACGACAGAGCAGATGAGGATATTATTTTAGTCCGAGGTAAAAAAAAAAATTAACTACTGCGGATTAGAACCCAGGTCTCCCGCACAGGAACCCAGTGTTCCAACCATTCGACCAAGCAGCCACTTAATCGGATCAACGAAAAGAGAACTTAACTATTTTAAGTGTCTGCAGTATCCCGATTATAACACAACTCAAAACAGCAGGCAATTGTTTTCTCATAGACAGATATTCCAAATATATTAATGAAACGGCACCACAAAAGAAATGTCTAAATCGGTTAATGTCGCAGTCAATGTCTGCGCAGACGTCGAGATAGTCCCTGATGCCCCCCCCTCTTTTTCCCTACCAATCCATCGGCTACTTTTCAACTCATCGAAGGAAGTTTGAAAAAAAATAGAAATCGTGTCTTATATAGTTATTGTGGCATTCACTGCCTGCACAGATATAGATATAGTCTTGTTTGCTGTACCACGACCTACTCTATGTTTTAGAGGAGGTGTTGGCTGCACGGTGCATGCGCAATTACTAACGTGGCTATAATTAGAAATCACTAAAGTTATAAATAGTAGTTGCGAATATTATGGCATAAATTGTGGCCACATGTCTCTAACAGTGACAGGTTGAATTTCAAACCACGATGGTTAAAAATCCGGTATCAAAACAAACATATCCTGAACATCTCAGCTAAATCGGTTCAGTAGTTTCTGAGTCTATAGGGGGCAAACAAACACACAAACATTGATGTATATATATATACATACATACATCCAGCACATAATAAAAATAATAATCATAACATTCAAAAATTAAGCAAAGCTGAAGCAAGCCTTTAGATCTCCACAAAACTAGTACCTCTCCTATGGAATCCCACAGAAAATTATTGACTTAGTAAAGGCATCAATAAAGACATGGAGTGTAGAGTTCTTTTTGATGGAAGCTAACAGATACATTTAAAATAAAACAGGTGTGCGACAGGGATGTTTTTTGTTGCCTTTCCTATTTTGACTGGCTATAGACTAGATTATGAAAGCAGTAATAATTTAATTCAGAGGACATATACAAAACAGCTTGATGACCTGGACTTCGCTGATGATATTTCTCTTCTGTCCCATTCACAGAATTAGATGCAGGATAAATTAAATATACTTGATGCGAGGTCACAGCAGTTTGGTCTGAAAATCCATAAAGGAAAGAAAGATAATGAGAATCAATCGGGCAAATAGTAATGTGGTTTCTCTTAATGGCAGCCCACTCTAAGACGTGGAGTTGTATCCCTTTTCGGGCAATAATGTAGATAAAGATGGAGGAACTGACAGAGATATTAGAATAAGAATACAAAAGAATTTGTGAAAGTCAACAGAAATCAAAAGAAATACTAAACTTAAAATTTATAATTCTAATGTCAAATCAGCAACTAAGGCAACTACTAATAAATGACAGACATTCATTAACTGGAGCCTGTGCAGAATAGAGCGAATTAAATGGTATGATAGAATAACAAATTTAAAGCTTTAAGAGAGAACTAAACAGGGTCCAGTGGACCAAGAGGTGAGGAAAAGACCCTGGCGTTAGATAGGACAAACACTGAGAAAACATGAGAACAGCATAACTAGAATGTCTTTGCATTGGAACCCACATGGACATAGGAATAAAGGAAGGCACACACACAAAAAAACGCGTGGAGAAGAGCGTTGGAGAATGAAGTTAGAAAGGTGGGGAGGACATGGGGAGAGCTCCACGTAATGGCGAAGGATAGAACGACTTGGTGTGAGTTGGTTGAGGGCCGATGCTCCATTAGGGGATAGAAAGGGATAAGATGACCCTAGAAAATAATTGAGTGAGGGTGGATTTATGCCTCTCCCAGCTCTAAGTGTTTTACACTGTTACGGCGCACATGCAGACAGTTGTCAACCGAGTACACAATTAACATTATGCCCGGTACCGTTTACTTCGTACAACATTTGCTGGTACCACAGTTGATTAGATCAACCTGAGATCCAAGGTCAACTTGTTTTTATTTTTTAAATTTTTATAAATCCGCCTTTTGTTTATTTGACCACAAGACATTTGGGGTTACAAGCAAGCGTTTTATCAATTCAAAACTGCGTCTCAGGCTATAGAGATGTGATTTCTTTTTTTTATTAACATCAACTTCCTTAAACCTTGACCCACATTTTTCACTCATCAGTTATTTTATAAGAAAGAAGCATTTCCCTGCCTGTCTCTCTTCCGTTTCTCCAGCTGATTTTTTTTCTTTTCTCTTCTCTCTCTATCTAACCCTTTTTTTCTTTCCCCTTTCTCACACTCTCCCTCTCTATCTGCCACTGCCACTTCTGCTATCCCCACCCACGCCTTCCCGTTTTTCATGGAAACCTCTTGACAGCTCAGGAAATGTGCCACATCATTTTTTGGGCTTCATTTGATTCTAAAATTTTCAGTTTTTGGACTCACATTAACTTGTCGAATGAGCTCAGAAACCTTCCATTAATGAAATGGGAGTGCCATCTGACTTCCGTTCATTGAGACACTGAGTTATATGAATGCCATAATACGTGCTCGCTTAGTAAGAAATGTTTATGTATTTCATCCTCATGTAATGGTAACTTCGTGGCAATGCCATCAAGAAGTTTACCTCGCGTGTTGAAGGATAGTTAGTAAAGGACCATTTTCCACGCTTTTAGGCGTATCGGGCATATACAGCTAGACCTATATTTTATAGACCAATTGGCATTTAGTGGTTGATGTGGTCAGTATCACACTGGCCGCCTTTACTTCCCGGTGCTGCACCTGGTACTCACTCAAGGATAGGTCGACATGGGAGCCAAGGTGAGTTTTGAAAACAAATAAAAAGTCCGGCTCCGCCCAGGAGCGAACCCACGACCTTTGGATCCGCAAGCGAGCGTCTACCCGCTTCACCACGGCGACTCCAATGTTGAAAGATGATAGTTCTTTTATTCGCTCATTTTACCAGTTTAATAATTTCTGGCTCCAATTTATGTTTCCTGGCCTATCTACACACTGGTTGACCTTCATTCATGCTTTCTCAGACTGTGCTACGTCAGAAGGGGTGTCATGTTTCTTGCGTGTAATTACATCAGCGCTGATGTACTACACAACGACACCAGAACATCTGAAACCGGTCCTAACTCAACCCCCAACGCTCCTACCCACAGCCCGAACCTAGGTCTCACGAAAGACTCTTTTCAAAGAAAACAGTTCAACGTGACATTCCTCTGACCTAGACCAGACTAAGTAAGTGTGTAGATGGGCCGGTAAACGTGAATAGGACCCATTTTGGAGATTCTCCGCGGCAAAGTGGTCAAGCAGTTTGTCTGGTGCCCTTCAGTTCACGAGCGCAATGTTTAAGGAAATTGCAGGGATCGTCGCCTGAGCTACGGAGTAAGCTCTCTGCGCGGCACCCTTGGCAGGCGGCTAGTCGTATTGCGGAAAGAGACCGAGCCATGTGGTATAAAACCACGTGCCATGAAGTAGATTCTCTGAAGAGAGAAGGAGAGAGGGGCAGGGAGAGAGGGAGGGAGGGAGAGGATCAAGCTAAAATGATCAACAAAGGGTGCCGAGCTTGTATTAAACTCAGACCACTTTTCATTTTGGATATCATCTTTATCGCACATGAGACACGACCATAGGTGCTCCGATATCCTCCTGAGTATGCCACCAAGTGTTGTTAGACTAAAAAAAAAAAGTTTGTTTGTTGCGTATTCCTTTACAGGACATTGCTAAAACCAACCCTAGCATTTTTTAGCTGTTGTTGTTTTCCTAGGCAAGTTTAGGTCCAGTAGTTTGCCATTTCCTGCTAAACGGTCGGCTTCTCGATACTAATGTCGAAATCAACGCAAGGCGCAAGGCCCGCAGCTGGGATCGAACCTGGTACCCCGGCATTACAAAGCGCGTTGTTAGACTAAAAACTCCTAATATTTTCTGGTTGATGTAACGACAGTACGCCCGCATGGTTTTCCTGTCTCGCCATTCCAACTGGTATATTTGTTGATATATCTATTTAGTGAAAAATGATTTAAGAAACTGAAAAACTTCACAGCATTTAGTCTCTCGTATGGCATTGATGATTCTTTCCTATCCACAGAGCACCCATTTCTGATAGTGGCGTTGCCAGCCTGAGCGTCTGCTCTCTCATCCCCTTTCATACCAGCACACCCTGGGACAAAAATTAAGGTGATTTCGCGAAACGCTGCTTGATGTATCATAAATAGCCGCTGTTTCCGTATGTACCTAGTCTTGATATTCTGTATCTTGCTCATTGAGTCGCTGAGCAAACATGTATTAGTGGCCTTTGTTGCCAATGCCATGACCTCCATTGTCCTACTGCTGGTGGTAGAAGCAAAGACTCCACTGTTTTCTTTTACTGATTTTCCCTTTTGTTCTTGCCGTGAAAGCCCATGCACTTCGCAGCTGACGAATCACATAACTACGTGTATATATAACAACATTGTCTTGATAACAAAAAAACTCTAACAATAATACCTTGATCGTATCTTTCCGTATTTCTAGACCAGTGCCTCTTGACCTTCCAAATACTACGACCCTTTAATACAGTTCCCTAATTCCCCGTGTGGGTTCCGGGGGCCCTACTATGGGGGGAAAAAACAAGAATAGACCTACTGCCTACCCAAAAGCATGTCGTAAAAGTCGACTAATTGGGAGCTTCCTTCGAAGCAGGAGTGCATCTGCCTGAGAAGCAAGGAACCCACAGTCTGCATACAGATCTGTCAAACGGATGCACACGCAACACTCAGGTTCTGAAACAGGACTGCAGTCCAGAAGTGGACGAACAAACAAAACTTTCCACCCTGAGTTTATAGCCGGTGAACGTGAAGAAGAAGAAGTTCCCGAAAGTTGTGGCGACCCCCTAACAATTATTTTACTTTATAAGTTCAATGAATATGTGTTTTCCGATGGCCTTAGGCAACCCCTATGGAAGGGTCGTTCGACTCAAAAAAGGGTCGCGACCGACAGGTTAAGAACCGCTGGTAGTATTACACAGTCCTATGGGAAAGCAATGGAAACACGTCGCATGTGAATGATGAATGAATGCTTCAGGCAAGAACGCCGGCGTTAGGAACAGTCTTCCACAATCAGAGCATGAGATTTCAAGAATGTTTTTTGCCATCATATAATGCTCCTCTTCATGGCACACAACCTGGGAAATATTGTGGAGACCATGACATGTGTTGCGCATAGATCATGATCCCTCCTTCGGCGGAAAACAAATGGTCTTATTTATAACTGACTGGCATTTATAGAAAGATGTAACGATAAGGGACACTGACAATCTGAAGCATTTAAGCGAGAACGGTGACTCGCTACAGGAACAAGTACACTTCGACTTATGATCGACTCGACTCAACTCTCTGTTATGCATTATGAGAAGCTGTCATGGTATAGCTGCAAAACGCTCGCCTGCGGATCAGATTGTCGTGGGTTCAAATCCAAACAGAGCCTGTCTTTTTATTCAACATGACAGTACCTCCTTTGTCTACCCAACTTTAAATAGTACTTTATAAAGTCCAGGGAAGTAAAGGCGAACGGTATGATGTTGATCACATAATCCACAGAGTGTCAATAGGTCTGTAAAACATAATTCTAGCATTTCATGCCCAATGCGCCTAGGGGCTGGGAAAATGGTTCTTTATCCATTCCATATTCAATCAACAAAATATCATAGAATGGGAAAAAATGTGTTCAAAGGCATATACTAAGAGAGAATGCCTTTCGACAACAGCGTTAGATAATTCGTTTTGCACTCGTGCTTGTAAATTGATTACATAAAATAAATACTACATAATTCATAGCTATCTTTACATCTCTTGTAATGGCACACTTTTCTTTCATCTTACGAAAGAACTGCTCAGGGGGTGGGGTAGGGGGCGGGGGAGAGGAAAAGAGCAAACAAATTGAAGGACTAGAAACAGTGTTAGCGCCCTACTGTTCGGGTGTTCCGCTGATAATTTAATAAACCAATATAATCATGTCCAGTGCAGAGCTCGAATATAATATTTCTGTACACTCTTCTGTCCCGGGTAGTAAGGGTCATCAATAAAGTGACAATTATTGATTCGCACTGAAAGGTTAAAAGAAAAGAAAAATGCATACAAGGAAGAACTCTTCTGCCTGTTATCTCCCATTGGAGCATAGTTTGTCAACCCTAACTCACGCCAAATGGTCATATCCTTTGCTTTCGCTTGCAACTCAATTTTCTCACACTACGTCATTCTCTGGCACCCTTCTCCGTGTGTTTATTGGTTTGCCTTTATATATCTATACACCTCTATGTTTCAGTGTAATGCCATTCTATAGTCTATTCCAGAAGTCGTGCCGAAATGTAAAATTCTGCAACTCAGCAACTGTGAAAGTTGTTGAAACTTAGAATGATGCCTGGTAATAATCATATACTATTGAGACATCTGAAAACGTAAACGAACATCTGGTCTTCATGTTGCCTTATCGGCGCTATATATTATTTTTAAAATTTGTATTTATGAATAGTTAGTTGAGCATCCTTTACAGGACGTTGCAGAACTAAACCTAGCATTTATTGGTTTTATTGTTGTGGTTATTCTAGGCAAATTTACGTTAAGTAAAACCATTACGTTAAGTAAGCCATTGCTTCTGGACAGTCGGCTTCTCATCATTATCATCGTCATCCTCATCATCGAGTGTCTTTTGGAAATAATTTTCTTTTTCAGATAACTGTCTTTGATGGCTACATCTTCGTAAAAGTAAATGGACCGTTTTCCACACCTTTCCGTGTAGTTATCACATGGGGCTATATAGATATTTTTTTTTTTAGACAATCAGCTCTTGGTGGGTGATATGGTCAGCATCTTGATTTAAAAAAAATACAACTACTGTGTAAAAGATTGGTATTGCGAAGAGCCAAATGTAAGACGGGCCTGTGTGCCTGATTTATGACCCTTAAAAAATAAAGTTCATTCGTTCGTTCGTTCGTTCTATGTCTTATCTTTGGACAGCAGCCACCACCAGGGGAACAACTTGACGGGCTGGCTAAACAAAGAGACTGTTGCTGACTTCGTTATAAACCAATGGGTGATTAAGATAGGCCTTCTCTGCATGCAAATACTGGACTTGGCGGTTTGTGCGGATAAAACCTTTTTTGGTTCAACGGACAAGGAGGCGATTACCAGGCTCTGAGGAGAGCATCGAGCAAGGCAGGACACTTAAGACGCCTTGGTCATCCACTTGACCTAGGTCCATTTCCGATCGTTTCGACATTCTCCTGCCATTGGAACAGGATGGACACATTCAAGAGAGTGAAGTCGACGAATTGTGCAACTCTTCATCATTTAATTAAACGTCCTTTCGCAAGTCACTTTCATTATATTTTTACATTCCTCAGACTTGGTGCATCAGCCTGCCAGGCAGCGGAGGTTGCACAGGCAGAGAAACGGAGGCAGACTAGAAAGAACCGTATCACTAATCACACCCTTCTTGCGGCTTTCATCTGTTGTCCGCACTGCTCAAGAACTTTCCAGGTTCATATTGGACTAATGAGCCAACTTTACACTCATATTGAATCATCATTACTATTTTGGATGAAACGTGGTCTTCATCAATCGTGATGGACGAACAGCATTTTCGGGAAAACATGATAAACAACGATACAACATATTTGCAATTCGAACATAATTAAAATACTTTACGACAAAGACGAATGAAAGAAAGAAAACAACATTGCATTTGACTAATGTTGAATGTTAAATTATGAATCGGCATCATAGCACTCAGGACACTCACATAAGCGCTCCGTTCCCATTCTCAGCAGCAAACGAAAAGTTCGAATTCCGATGGCACCAGTAACTGTCTGATTGTATATCCGTCTTGCCCTTCCATTGAGTGTTGACCATAAGCCAGATCCCCGGGCAACTCCTCGAAGCGTCATTCTTCTCAGACCGTAATGATCTATTTGCTCCTCCGCACTGTTCACACGCTCCCAAAGGGCCCTCACAACATCTAGCTTCTCATACACCAGTTCACTACCAAGTGGTGCAGAACCGGCCAGTGTATCTGCCTGTTTATTTCCCCAAAACAACGGCGACATGGAGAGAATATCCAAAGGATGCTAACTACCCGGGACCTCTGAAGTGATATTTGCTACTCTGCAAGGAGATGTCTTCAACATGGTCTGTGAGTCAGTTTCAATCACGGCATGTGTGTAAAGATTAGTATATATTACTATATGATTAAGCAGTTCATAAAGAAGATCAAGCAGTTACCAAAATGAAAACGCTAAGCAGAGGTATTGAAGTCTTGCAACATAGGATCACCACCGTGTGGAGGGATAAAGGATGGATTATTGAGACTTGTGGGGCCGCCGCGGTAAACCGGTTTAGTCCAGAATTATGCATACAATACGACATGCTCTTCACCTTTCGTTCACCCTGGGGAAACAGGCAGTTTCGGAATGTAGTCGATTTTGTGTTTCAGTTTAAAGGGATTGCTTTTTTCGCTTCATTTTAATAAATTGTTAGTGTAGTATGCACCTGACGAGATACAGCGAAATATGCCAGGCAATAAAATATATTGTTTGTGTGTGCTTTGTTCACATTCACAACGGGAAAGCGTTAGCTAGAAATAATTGAAAAAACAAACAAACCTGGTTGTTTACCTTACAATTTTATTATCGAATAATGTCTATAACACAGTTTCCTGTAACGACAAAATGTGAACTTCCAAAATGGTGCCCAAATACAGCCTTATTTCTCGTAAATGACAATGTAGCTTTCACATCGAAAGTATTTGGGGGAGGGGGTGGGGAGTGGGTGCAGCAATATTAGCTATCGTGAATTTTGAAACAAATGATAATACATCTACATAAGATGAGCTAACGTTATTGCAGTATGTTAACCAAATTGAAAAAGATATGTTTATTTTTACTATATTTGCTGTTGTTATTAAAGATATGTTTCCTGTTGGTAACTAGAGAATGTAACTTTTCAGCTATTCGATGATATCAGTGATGTAGTTTCTACATACCAAGCTTTTATCTTGAATAAAAAAAAAGAATAATAATAATAATAAACAATAACATTTTTAAAATGTCCCTGAGGAAAAAAAAAAAACCTTTTCTACCCATCGATGTGAAATTGATGAAACATAGTCTTGAGGAATAGAAACTAATAAATAATTACATTTGTTTGCATCAATTACGTACCTCTTTTCTTGTTGACTTTCTCACGAATTTCCATTTTCCCGTCACTTAGCACAATTAAAATTACGACCTGAGACTTTGCCAAACTCAGATTTGCGACAGCAACTGTCAAAAACATTTTTCTTCCAGTAAAATAAAAATAAAAATGTTTAGTTTCGAACATTTTTGTGTGAATTTCATTGGGTGAACTGGGAAATTTAATTATGAATATTTTCCTTTTTTTTTAAATAGATACATTTTAATACATTCTTAACCTCACATTGGGTTTGTAAACAATATTTCATCACGCTCACCAAGGAATTAACAGTATGATGATGTGATAAAAGCATATACGAAAGTGAGGTGGGTGTTTTTATAATAATGGACATCTTAACGTCCCAGGCTATGAATGATGTGGGAATTCATGTGGCAGTTATCAGTTCAGTGTTGACTTTATCCCCAATGGAGCAAGAGCCCTTAACAGCAACTTCCCCAAAGAGTTCCTTTTCTTTACTATCCCTTGCAGCTCACAGTGTCTTGTTTTTTTCAACTTCACTCTCTATCGCCCTTCTGCATGTGTGTGTGTGTGTGTGTGTGTGTGTGTGTGTGTGTGTGTGCGTGTGTCTGTGTGTGTGCCTTTATTTCTATACCTTCTGGCTTCCTGTGTAAAGAGATTTTACATATGCTGTTTTCATTATAGGGGTTAGCGAATACGGTTTACAGTTTCATGATTCTCCAGTACCCCCTGGGGATTTTGGACAATGGTACGGGAATCGCGCCGTGGAAGAAACTGGGCTCCACCATGACACTGTTGCCAACCTTTATTGTGGAGACGACATAGACACATAAACATACTTACACACACACACACACACATGTGTGTATATATATATATATATATATATATATATATATATATATATATATATATATATATATATATATATATATATATATAAATCAATATTTGTGTGTTTGTTTGCCTCCTATAGACTCGGAAACTACTGAACCGATTTAGCTGAAATTTTCAGGATATGTTTGTTTTGATACCGGATTTTGAACCATCGTGGTTTGAAATTCAACCTGTCACTGTTAGAGATAGGTGACCACAATTTATGCCATAATATCCGAAACTAATATTTATACCTTTAGTGATTTCTAATTATAGCCGCGTTAGTAATTGCGCATGCGCAGTAGTTACAATTCGCCGGCGAGTTACGTGCAACCAACGCCTTCTCTAATACCTAGAGTAGGTCGTGGTACAACAAACAAGACTATCTCTATATTTGCCACAATAACCATATTAAACACGATTTCTATTTTCAGTTTTTTTTTTTTTTCAAACAACCTTCGATTGGGGAAGAAAGGGGGGGGGGGGGGCAATCAAGGACTATCTCGACGTCGGCGCAGACAGTGACTGCGACATTAACTTCATTAACCGTGTTAGACACGTGCGATTTCTATTGTTGTGCCGTTTCATTAATATATCTGGAGTATCTGTCTACGAGAAAACAATTGCCTGCGGTTTTGAATTGTGTTTTAATCGCGACACAGTAGTAGGGACAAACATCTCTAATAGTTAAGTTCTCTTTTCGTTGATCCGATTAAGTGGCTGCTTGGTCGAATGGTTACAACACTGGGTTCCTGTGCGGGAGACCTGGGTTCGAATCCGCAGCAGTTAATTTTTTTTTTACCCCGGACTAAAATAATATCCTCATCTGCTCTGTCGTGGTGACAGCACTAGCCATGTTGCCTTAATATAAAAAAAAAAAAAAATTAAATGGGTAAACCATATCATAATTAAATTTGACTATTTCGCATACTTATGATTGCATTTTTAAACTTTCCGATTGCATGGTTACGCTGACATTTCATAGATTTTCATTTATTTTCACTTAGATTTAGTTATTTCATCTGCGTTGGAATTTTAAGCTGTGCTGTTTACCATGGCGTTCATTTCCTAATTATGGTGTGTTTTTTTCCTGTGTTCATTTGCTTTTCAAGTTTTTTTTTTCTCCCAACTACTTCAATGAGGGAAAGAGTTGTCGGTGAATTTTTTGGGCAAACTATTAACTGAGAGAGCTTTAAGTCACAGTAACTGCTTTACCCACTTAAAGTAGCAGCAGCAGTAATAGTTGTGGTTGGGCTGTTACACCATAGTGCTCTCATGTGAAGACCGCCGATAAGGTTATGGCGTTCTTCTGTCAGCAAGTGAAATTATACATCCTAACCTGACCAGTCTGTGGCGACAGCACTAGACATGCGGAACCAAATCTTCTGGCTCACGATTCTCTGTCTACTCCGATGGTAACACAGATAGCAGTGATATTATTTTAGTAGTTGTACTGGTACTTGAAGGATGATGTGGTAAATATTACACTAGCCCCATTCACTACCTATTACAATTCCTGCTCCCTATTTTAGTCCAGATGGACAGGGATGTCAATGTCAGTTACAGCAACAAAAAAATATCGCCAGGTAGTGATTTTCAAATCCTTTGAAGAGGGAGAGAGCAGTAGTCGGTGGAAGAGGGGAGGGGATAATGACTTAAATTTAAGAGAACTTAAAGAGCTTTACAAGTGATTTTCAAGTTCTCATTACCTAATTTGTTTATATTTTACTAACGCTACCTCCGCTTTTCTATTTTTTACGACTTACTTTGTTATTCACAAGTACAGTTGTAGCTTTACTCCCGTCCCCAATAAAAATACAAACAGCTTTAGCATGTGATAACCAAATAACCATTTTTGTTACTGTGCTAATAACACCATTTAAACGACCACTAATATAAAGACACAATTATAAGGTGCGTGTTCTAAAGTTGGAAAACCAGACCATCTCTATATCTATGCAGAGAATGATTGCGACATTAACTATATTAGACACGTGCGATGTCCATTGTCTTTCTTTTCCAAAAACCTTTGATGAGGGAGAGAGTAGTAGGTGGATTTAGTTGTGGTGGTGGCGGGGGGGGGGGGGGCGCGGATCAAAGACTATCTCTATATCTGAGCAGACAATGATTGTATTAGACACGTGCGATTTCTATTTTCTTTCATTTCCATTTAGCAAAACTATGCCACAGCAACGCGTGGCCGGGTACAGCTAGTTAGTTAGTCTTTCCTCTTGTGTCGAGTGCGGCACATAGGGCAGAGGTCATGATTCTCCATGCATGGCGGTTCGTTGCAATCCGTTGTAGGTCTTGGATGTTTGAGTGGCCCATGAGCGTAGGGCTTCCCTTGGTCTTCCACAAGATCTTGTCCCCTGTGGTGTCCAAATGAGGGCTTGGTAAGGAAGTCTTGATTTATCCATTCTAAGGGGGTGGCCGACATAGTTCCAGCGGCGTTTTCGTATAAAATTAGACACATACTCTTGCCTGGATTTTTGCCTTATTTGTGTATTTGTTCGGAAATCTGACCATTTAAAATTTAGTATTCTTCTAAGGCATTTATTTTCAAAACTGTCTAATTTTGTGTCTAGAGTTTTCGTTGATTTCCAGCTCTCGCATCCATAGGTTAGTACTGGAATCACACAAGAATTGAAGATCTTGAGTTTTGTGTGTTTGCTAAGTGTTTTTGATTTCCAGATGTTAAACAGTTTATTGAAGGCACTAGATGCCATTGCTATTCTAAATGTTATTTCTGGTGCGGTATCTCCTGTAGATGACATCTTGCTCCCTAGATAAGTGAAACTGTTGACTTTTTCAAGGCTAGTATATATATATATATATATATATATATATATATATATATATATATATATATATATATATATATATATATATATTACTGATGGATACATGCTTCAGTATGAATATGGGAATTTAAAATTACCAAGAAAGAAGACAACACTGTCGCCTCCCATAACCACAGTGCCTTACTGCAGAAACAAATGTATTCCAAAGCTTGACCTTCTAGATACCCCATGATGTTTGTATTATCTCAGTATTCCCCAGCTCTTTATGTCTTCATTTGTGCGACTGCTTATATTGTACCCTGTTCATGCAGTGTGCGATTTCTTTGGCCCTGAATCTGAACCATCAGGTTATGTGTTGTTTAAATGGTTTAGTTTGACCTTCGCATACTAAGCAAGGTGAACACCTGTCTCGTTTTCACCGGGACAATCCGGTTTTCTTTTTCGGTGTGCCCTGGCCGTCTCGTCCCTTTGGTAATTCCGGAAAACGCCAGTTGTCCGGTGTTATACACATCTAGAAAAAAGCGTGACAATAGAACATAAATTTATAGTTGAAGACATATGTACAAACTAAAAGGGAAAATGTATAGATCTATGCACTGCATTAGTGACACTAATCAAACAAACCAAGCAATCCAACTAGAAATCATAAGTTTTAATCCTATATAAATTGTATAGGTTATACAATTTATTCGCTTATATAATCTCATTTTCTTAAAATGTATTTCTTCCTGAATGTTTAATAATAATAATAATAATAATAATAATAATAATAATAATAATAATAATAATACATTCTAGAAGAAACAAATATTGTAGGCGGCGGGAGGGGATAAACTAACTGCTTGGGATGTCCCACATTTAGCACAGATCAGTAATAGAATGTCCAGTTTTTAGCTCCAAATATTAGTGAGATTTACTGTTTTTAGCTCTAAATATTAGTAGGATATCCTGTTTCCAGTTCAAGATTTTATTATTGTCACGCTAACACTGAAGCAATCTGGCTTTCCTTTGGTCATTTCACCTAAAAATGTAAACTGTAACATTAGGTGAATGAAAGAGTCAATATTTTGTCTGCCAGCCTTTGTCGCCTGTCGTCATGGGTTGGAGTGGCTAAGAGATCCACACAGTCCGCTTGCTGGTTCTTGAGCGTCAGTTTCTGTTAACACTGCTGACTGCTTCGATGTGATCCAAATACATAGAGTGCAATGCAACCCACAACACATATCTTTATTGAACAAACACTAAAAACTTCAAATGCTCACCTAAACGCGTGTACACTTAAAAGCGGCTATGGTTAAGGGCGTGGAGAAAACGCTTTGTAATTCAAAGAAAAACAAATGAAGTTGTTTGGACACCTAACAACAATGCACTGGTACTATCCGCCGCAGCGAGCCACACTAAAACGTTACAATGGGTATAGAGCGAGTGGAAGACCTCGGAAAAGATGGAGTGATGGCATTAAGAACAGCCTTACAGAAATGAACATCAGTCTTAATAGTGCTCTTGACAGAGCTCATCAACGAACTTTACATCTCCACCCGATACTTCAATGAGCTAAAAGGTGGAAGAGAAGAAGAAGAAGAAAAAGAATTCCATAGCATCCAGTTTGATTCCAGCTGCAAGCGATTTGTCAGCATACCGTTGTACATTGATTTTGACAATAGTATTGGGCATCGACCGTTTGGTTCAAAAGCAGTTAACTAGACTTAAACTAGCCTATTAAAACCACAAACAGCCAAAATTCCATGGGTGTGGTTTTACAGTCTTTTTAAAGAATACACTAACTTAACTGTATATTTACAAATCTGTTGGTAGTAGAAAGTCTGAATCATGCATATGTTTCACAATCTCACACGATCACCAGAATCGATAATCAGTTCAGCACTCTTTCCCCGTCCTTTCTATGCGGCTAAACCTTTTGGTTATTTTAGACAAAGAAGAGAAAAACGGGACAACATATGTAGCTTTGCTAGGAACACGTTTAATTTTTTGTCCTTTCTTCAAATAATTGTCTCTATATGCAGTTTTATCTTTTGCATGATGTCAGTGTCTTTATATTTCGATCAGTGATCTTTGAAAGCCGCAGGAGCGTAGGAGTCAAACACTTGTCTACCATCACGAAGATCTTGTGTTTGAGTCCACATCAAATTCGAGTTTTATTTTGTACCTAAACTTTTCTTCTGTTTCGATCTAATCAAAATTGTTATAAATAAATGTCAGTAATAGCTCACTGTCTCTCACTCGGTTAAGAAGAACACAATGTTGGTCCTTGAAATGATATATCGTTATTACTCCCCGAAAAGAACAATTGTTCTCTTCCCCCTCCCCACCCCCACTCATATTTCGATCCTTTTAAATTCGCCTAAACGTAGCTTTACTGTAGCTATTATTACCCAGCTAGAGCTCCATTTTGTTGCGACTAGATGCTAGTTTGCGGATTCGAAGCTCCTCGGTTTAAATCGGCGTAGGGACGGATTTTGTCATACACGACCTAAGTTTCAAGGTCGACCTTGTCTTAAATGAGTACAATGTGAAGTCCTGGGTAGTAAAGGCAACGAGCGTGAGGTTGACCACATCACCCGTTAATTGGTTCATAAAAAATATGAGTCTATCCTCATGTGCCTGATGCGCCACTGGTGTGTAAACAGACCTTTACTTTATTACCCAGTCACTGAAATATTACATAGTTATTAGAGTTTTATTATCCTCGTGTGTATTCCGATGCTTCATTTGTTAGTGTGTTGTTATTTGACATATGTTTGGTTAGTATCCAAATCTATAACCTTTAGTGCCATTTTGATGGTTTGATATGCCCGGCTCGCTAACTCAGTTCGCTAAACTTGACGTCGCGGCCACCTGGTGACGAAATACTTGTGGTCAGGGTTCACGCCCAGGGGTAGGCAGAAAAGCCACATTTCTCCCAGATTTACTGTATTTATAGTGGAATCAACTCCCAATCATGGCCAGTGTTGCAGAAATCCAAGAAAAACCACAACCAGGCGTGAGACCACGTCGCACAAAAAGAAAGAAATTAAAACCGCAAAGAAACCAGGACGCAATTAAAATCAAGCCCTAGTGGCAGGTTGAAGCCGTCTGAAGTTTTTTTTTTTTTTTTTCAATGCGAAGGGTGGCGATATCCATAGTACTGAGCCTAAGGGTTAACAACTCATGGCTTCTGAAGAAAAAAATTGTTTTGGATACATTTTATCAGTATTCTATAGTGGTGTATTTCAGGCTGAACAGTAGACATGGCAAATTAAGACACTTTTTGTTTTAGTGAGTCCTAGTTTATCATGTTCTTAGTACACGTGTTTCCGTAGCACTGCGCACTCCCAGAAGGGAGATAACAGGTTCGAATCTGGCACGGTAACTATAGCTTTCGATTTGTATGTTGTCCAGTGTGCCCTTCTCTCTTTCTACTTCTTTCTTTGATTGCCAGTCAACACATTGTATGTATATATATATATATATATACATATATATATATATATATATATATATATATATATATATATATATATATATATATATTTCGAATGTATTCAGGGTTGTCTCTCTGTTTCATTTGTTAGAGAGGAGAGGGAAATTAGGGCCACCGTCCAATTTTTGCATGTCGTAAAAGGCGATTAATTAATATCTCTATCATTGGAAGTGTTGTGGCGCGGTGATTTGTGTCACAGGCGTGAGGGGAAGTTAAGTCCAACATGATGTGTATAAGGAGATACTCCGTACGTCACTCGGGCGCCAGTCCTTTACTATCCTGGTTGTACGGAACCTCACGCAAGACCCCTACAGCACGTCCTCGTCGTGCGCCACGGATAATGTCTCAAATGAGCATTAACGGAGCTGTCAGGGGATCTCGGAGTTCGGCGGCCCCCAGAGGTGATGTGTCCTTGTGGCTCTCATCAGCCCGCCCCCAAACGCTTGGGTGAAAAATGTTATCAAAACTCATTAGGAACATGAGTAGGTCTGCCAAACGTACAGCCAAAATTACAACCCTTGGTTAAAAGACTGCGGAGTAAAGAGAACATTGTTCACTGCACATCCTCCGTTAACCCTCAGTGTCGTCGTCACTGCGCTGAGGTACACCACAACAGCAACCATCCATAGGCTGGCCATCCTTGTACATCCTCGGTTAACCCTCAGTGTCGTCGTCACCGCGCTGAGGTACACCACAACAGAAACCAACCATCGGAGGGCTAAGCCTAATTGTCCGACAAAACTAGATCATACGGATCAAAATCTGATCATCAAAATTTGTATTGAACTGAAAAAGACTGAATGTCCACACCCAAAGACCCCACTCGCCCGAGTGCTGGGACAAAACTAATAACAATATGCCTGATGCAGGATGTAAAATTCTGTCGGGCTAACGGCTCGTCAAAGAAATCTAACGTGCGAAGAAAAAAAGAATGTACCTATCTGTGTGGTCACAAAAGTCCAAAACCCACGGGCTGCTCCCCGCTGACTTCCAGAGGGCGAGGCCACTGTCGAGCGGGAGGCCTGATACGGTTGTGAGGTTAAGCAGGCATGTGCAGGACGTGACGATTCCTTGGGTGAGCCCAGAACCAGAGCGCCATGTGCCGGCTCTGCATGCATGGAAGCCTCCTTGGATGGTGGGGAATGCCCATGATCTGCCCCTGCCTTCCCTTGAGGGCTAACTGTTCCACAGGGGGCTGCCCCAAAGGGGTACTCCGAGGGCAATACCTGCGCGAAGGGGACAAAGTGGACACCACACAAATCAGGCAACGTCACGACCCACACAAAACAATGGACACAGTCAACCTAGAAATAGGCCTGACGTCTTCCTTCGAAGTCGGAGTACAGCTGCCCATGAGGCAGGGAAATGAAAAACGGGTGTACATGCAAAAATCAGGTTCAGGTGAAAGCCAAAAGTCCAAGCGGACGATTAACCTGACCTTCCACTGGAATTCACAGCCGGTGATCGATTAAAAAAAAAAAAAAAATTAAAAAAAAAAAAAAAAATTAAAAAAAAATAATAAATTAAAAAAAAAAAAATTGAAAGTGTTGAGTTGACATGGTCAGACACTGCAGTCATGCTATGAAGCACAAAGCAACGTGCTTTCTATTAACGCTTTTTCTTCTTCTTCTTCTTCTTCTTCTTCTTCTTCTTCTTCTTCTTCTTCTTCTTCTTCTTCTCAGCATTCTGGTTTTGCGTCCACTAATGAAAATTGTCCTTGTTCCATAACTTATGTTTTGAGTGCACACCCGCTTTACATATTTGGCATATATGCATGCAGACGTTTGATCCCTCGCCTCTGATAACCTAAAAACTATGGGTATAAAAATAAAAAAAAAAATAAAAAATTAGGCTTCACTATAATCTGAAATTTAACAGAGAAAGAAAACAAAACATGCGATAAAGAGAGAAAACGGAAAGAAATGAAATAATAATGTATAATTATTTAATTAGGAAATGCTGAGACAAAATAAATCGTGTGCTAGAGTTCTTACTACCTTTTGTATGTAAACATATTTTGAAGTTACTTTTGTTCTCTTATTAAGTGCATTCAACAACTATTTTTAATGTCGAGTGCCTAGATAATGGCTTGAGAAAGGCCAAAAAATAAAAAGATCCATTTCTTAACCCTTTTTTTCCCTGGAAATGTCACGTACTTTTGAACTTCGCGAATCTTACTTGCAAGTTAATAGCAGGAATGACACAAAGAAACATCATGCCTGGTAATTTTATCACGGAATAATTGTCTTTATTTTGTCTTCTTTCTGACATGAGTTAACATATTGGACATTGTGAAATGCGATGAATATTCAAAGGTTAAAGGGCACTTTGAGAACATATGAAAAAAAAAGGTATTTGCAAGCCGAGAGTTTCAAGTACAGTTTTATTCCAAGAGTGTGCAAACTATGGCCCGCAGGCTAAAACTGGATCGCTCAGCAATATTTAACTGGCCCACGCGGTTTGTGTAAAATTACCACAAAATCTTACCATTAAGCTCACAAATTAACAGAACGCAAAAATGTGTTGGTATGCAGAAAAAAATATTCAAAATATCAATATCCCCAAAAATAATGTCATAAGCTAAACAGGGATAAACAACAGTGTACTCTGTTAAAACCCGTTGGTGAAGTTCGCGTTCCCATGAAGAGACTGCAGGCACTAGCAGAGAATATAAATCCTAAATCACAGTTAGGATTTAGCTCTAAACAGATAGGACCTAGCATTTGACAGCACTGATAGGGGATCTCTCTGGAAATTGAAAACTTAGTAAAGGCAACATATAAAGACATGAAATGTCGAATTCCTGATGAGAGAAAGCTAACAGATACAATTTGAAATAAAAAGTCGTCTGCGACAGGGATGTCTTTTGTCGCCTTTTATATTATTACTGGCTATAGACTAGATTATGAAGACAGTAACTGCTAACACCAAGATTAGAATTCACTGCACCTCTACAAAACAGCTTGATGATCTGGACTTCGCTGATGATATTTCTCTTCTGTCCCATTCACGAAATCAGAAGCAAGATAAATTAAATATATACTTGTTCCGAAATCACGGCAGCAGGGTCTGAAAATCCATAAAGGAAAGACAAAGATAATGAGAATAAAGCAGGCAAATAATAATGTGGTTTCTCTTAACGGCACCCCACTCCAAGACGTGGAATTGTACACAATTTGGGCAGTAATTAGATAAAGATGGGGCACTGATAGAGATATTAAAATAAGAATACAAAAGACAAGAGGAGCTTTCAAAGCACTAGGACATTTGTGGAGGTCAAAAGGAATTTTAAAAAATACCAAGCATTCCATTTTTAATTCTAATGTCAAATCAGTACTTTTGTATAGGGCGGAAACTTGTAGAACAACTAAGGCAATTACTAATACATTACAGACATCCATTAATTAGTACCTGCGTAGAATAAAGGGGATTCAAAGGTATGCTAGACTAACTAATGTAGAGCATAGGGAGAGAACTAAACAAGCTCCAGTTGACCAAGAGGTGCGGAAAGGACGCTGACATTGGATAGGACACACATTAAAAAACCGGAAAACAGCATAACTAGAATGTCTTTGCATTTGAAACCACAGGGGCATAGGAATTAAGGAAAGCCAAAAAACACATGAAAAGAGCTGGAGAATGAAGTTAGAAAGTTGGGTAGGACATAGAAAGAGCTCCATGCAATAGCAAAAGATAGAAAGACTTGGCGTGAGTTGGCTAAAGGTCAATGCTCCATTGCATTGGGGGGATAGAAAGGCAGAAGAAGTGGAGAAGATATGACCTTCTCTATCATACAGCTACAAGAAAAATGCATTGGGGAACAGAATTCATAGCTTTATGCCAGTATAGATCTTGCTAAGGCTTTCGCTTATGTTGCCACAGATGGCCTGTTCAAGATAAGTACGGTTGTCCATCGAAACTACTGTGCCTCTTTAAACCGTTCCATGAGAATAAGAAAGGAACTGTCATATATAAAGATTCGTCATTGTCACCATTTAACATTTGAAATGGTGTCAAGCAGGGTCCCACAATGTTAGGTTTGTTTTCACTGCAATGTTTTAGTATGCTTTTAGGACAACCACTGAAGGTATATATAACTCCGTAAAAGGCCAGATGGCAACATTTTAAATCGGTTCTGGCTTCGTGCAAGTGCTAAGCTGCAGACGAAACGCATCGAAGTTTTTAAAATTATATTTAATATTATTATTAATACTATTATTGTATTATTTTTATAATTATTATTATCATTATACTGTGTATAATGCAGCAATTTTGACACATTTGGCAAAAGATCTGCAGATTCTTGTGAATCGCTTTTGCAAATGCATGCAAAG
>CAJHNH020003985.1:0-51788 GCA_905116865.2 Candidula unifasciata
AACTTATGGATGTGTCAGATGAGCAAATTACTAGGTAGTGATTGTTGAATAAATTTTAAGGGGGAAAAAAGGAATAAGTTGATATTACAGGAATTATAAAGCAACAGATTTATTAAAAGTTATAAGCACACTGGATTTCTACCAGTCATCTCAAAATGCAAGACACACTAACTTGTAAATCTAAAAAATAAATAAGAAACAAATAAATGAGGTAACAGAGTCAGTTCCCACTTCATATTTATGACTGGATAGAGAAATAAACTATAATGTTTGAAAGCAACCAGGTGTAGGGACAACTAACACCACTTCTGACAAATAACAACACAGGTATATCTATCAAGGAAAATATAAAATTAACTTTTTAAGGCGAGGGGGGTGCGCATAAAAATTAGGCTACTAATGTCAATCATGAACCCTACCACAGTTTTTTGGTTAGTTGCGTATCCTTTACGCTGATGTATGGTTTTTCTCGACAAATTTACATCCAGTAGTTTGCCATTGCTTTCTGGATGGCCTACCAGTTACTGAGTGGAAAATAATGCTAACAAGGATTGTCTTAGAATAGCAGTCAAGGTAAGTTAAAATTAGTGCTAGACTATTACATGGCAAATGAATGTGGCCGGACTTTTTTAAAAAAATGACCACCCTGACTCCCAGGTCGACCCAGCCTTGATTGGGTACCAGGTACAGTCCTGAGAAGTAAAGGTGGGAAACATGATGCTAACCACATCATCCACCAAGTGTTGATTGTTCTATTAAAAATATAGTTCTAGCCCTATGTTCCCAATATACCTTAAGGCGGGAAAATGGGTCCTTTCAATGTTTACTTGTTTATCCATCAAGAGCTACAGTTCTTGTGCTGTGAAGGGTATAAGTTTTGGAACCCGTCAACCAGGAGTGTGGCCACTCTTTTGAGAGAGAGAGAGAGGGAGAGAGAGAGAGGGGGTGAGAGAGAGGAGAGAGAGAGAGAGAGAGAGAGAGAGAGAGAGAGAGAGAGAGGAGAGAGAGAGAGAGAGAGAGAGAGAGAGAGAGAGAGAGAGAGAGAGACAGACAGACAGACAGACAGACAGACAGACAGACAGATAGAGACTGGGCCATCCAAAGGGGACAAGTTCAATTCTCAGGATAGTAACTATAGCTTTTGAATTTTAAATTGTCAAGTCTTTCTACTTCTTTTTTCTGCAACTGTGAGTGAAAATGAGTAGATTACAGTTTGCTAATCACATTGTTTTAGTGGCTTTAAGAATTCTACCTTGATCTTTTTTTCAAGTCTTGTTGGATAGATCTGTTTGTTTTTTCAATTTAAAATTTATAGAATCTAAATTTTTGGCCAACTTTATACTACCAGTGTCAAACTTGGACCCTTATTAAAGCTAATGAACACAAAAATCATAACAATCAAGACGAGATGTCTTAGAGGAACTGTGTGAGTAACAAGAAGAAATCAAAATAAAATATGAAAAAATTAGAAGACTAGGCTTGAAACAATCATACAGTTAATTAAAAAGCAACAGAGGAGATGGTTTTGTGGTCTTATGGAGGATGTCCTGTTACCAACTGTCACAGAGAGCGATGCTGAAAAAAATGGATACAGGGCAAGGGGAAGCC
The DNA here is from genome assembly GCA_905116865.2 of Candidula unifasciata. Taxonomy (NCBI): domain Eukaryota; kingdom Metazoa; phylum Mollusca; class Gastropoda; order Stylommatophora; family Geomitridae; genus Candidula; species Candidula unifasciata. The sequence goes on from CAJHNH020003985.1 coordinate 1,609, forward strand.
ATGAACAAGATGGCATAAAGGCATCAAGAACTGCCCTAGAGAATTGATCAAATGAAACTTTTACAATGTATTGGAATGAGCACACAGACAATCATTACATCTCACCCTAACATTGCGGTGAAATAAGTGGAGGAAGTGAAGAAGAAGAAGTAAGCGGATAGGATTTCATTAGAAAGGAGTAGGAAAGCTATTTTTAAAAAAAATTTATTTTAAAATTCGTGCAGATAAAGTCACAACATCTGGTATAAGAATGGAGGTGGAAGCAGCTTTCTGATGACTGGAGAGCAGCACAACCTGCCATTTGAAGCTGTAACTAACTCACAAAGCATGCTTTGGAAAATAGCAACTGGTCTCTTGCATCATTTGGGAAGACTCAAAATCAGAAGCATATCATGGATTTTTTTATTTTTTGCCCAGCAGATTTGAGTGTGCATAGAAATGAGAAGGCTGACATTGGCTACTGCCACAGTAAGCTACTTTATGATAAAGTGGACCTCTCTGTTTTCATAATTAAAAGACCAGATTTCACATCCGAATGTTGCCACAAGACATATGCACCATTTTAGTACAGTTTCTTCTTTTGCCCAATTTCTTTCGAAATAATATCAAACAATATATAGCTAAATTAATTATTAGTTCTGAGAACATGGCAATAATAAAATCAAATGAATAAATTAAAAAATAGTAACACAAAAAAAGGAACTTACATCCATCTTTATTATTTAGCAAGAAACCTTTAAACTGAGAGCGCGAAATATTTTGAAAATGTCTGTGTGATGAACGGATCTTGTCCAGTGCTGTCTGCACTGGTTCAATGCAGCGTGCTGGAAAATATTACATACATCATAAATGTAAGCACAGTGCAAAAAGCAGTAGATAAAAGCAAATAATGAACTAACTTCAATACACAAAACTTACAGCTAACAGATAACTTTTGTCTTTGGCCCATTTTTTGCTTTGTGCTGCTAGGCACACAGGTAAACAGACAATCGGTTTGTGAGCTAGGGCGCATTCAGTTGCCTGGTAAGCTGTGATGTTGTGGCGTCTCAGTCCATCTTCTTCTTGGTCATTGTCACAACCCTGTGAGTACAGTTAGTGACAGAATGGACCACACCGTAGGGTGTACCGTGTTCAGGTGACACCCCAGGGTTGACACAAAGGTCAGTGCCGTGACTGGCCAAGTCTGTGCTGTTTGCACAGTGAAACTATCGCTCAGTAGAAACCAATTGGCCACGACAAGAAAGAGTGAACTCTGTTGCAGACAAGTTCGCAACACGATTACCCAAGGGGCAGGTGAACTGGTCTAAAGACACGAGGTGAAAGAACACAAGGAATTGAGTGTACAACGTTCAGACAGAGCAGACGTGTTAGCGAGACAGTGATAGTATATTAGAGTTAGGATATTTCTTTAGTGACTGCATAGATTATTTACAGTGTTCTGTTAGAATAGGATAGTCTTGTGTGCTGTGTATTTAACTGGTACAAGGTATTGTGTTGTGCCACCATAAGTAACTAGTGTCCAGTTACTTCTGACCAGTTAGATCGTTTAGGTACATGTTCTGTGAGAGAATGTCTAACCTTGTCACACGGACCCTGTACTAGACAGAGGCTATGATATCTTGCTAGGTCAGTGTGTCAATAGGTAAGAGCGTATCCCGTGCCAGTGTGGTTTGTGCACCGGAGATTGCCCGGTGGAACATAATGGGGAGCGAGGCAACTGTAAAGCTCGTTCGGCCAGAGGGTCCAGGCAATAGGTGGCCACATAGCGGGAAGTTAACTGTCTGTTGTATTAACTGTACTCGCAATCAAGATTGTCATGTGTGCTCTGTGTGCGTTAGGGTTCAGTGTGTGTTAAAGGTTAGTTTGTCTGTCATAGGCCCAGTTACGAGCCACGGACCATCAAGGTCACCCCGAGGTCTGTGACAGTCGTCCCCTATTTTATGTTGCAAATTCTGGTTGCTGGCAGCACTGGATTCATTCTCATTATATGGCCAAACCATTTATCCAGTTTCGTCCTTTTCAGGACGAAATTTTTTGTAATTTGAAGCCCTACTCTGGCTTTTGCCAGGGGCCGCAATATAGGCAGGCCATAAATGTGGCCAAATGTCTGAACGCGGTTTCTGGGACCTCTCCACGGCGATCCTCATCCGCATGGTGGCACTTTGTGTCATCGGGTGTTTATCGCTTGTGTGATGTCCTGGTGGGGTAGAAAGTCAGTCAGTCAGTCAAACCATTTCAGTCTTTGTTTTTCAATGAATTTAACTATAGGCATTGTTCCAATAGTTCTTGCAAAATCTTCATTTCTCACATGATTTTCTAGATAACATAGATAACAATTGCCTGAAGAAGATTAATATGTCAGCTGAAAGGTGCTTCTTCTTCAGTGATCTCATGTCATGCACTTAATCCGCTGTAGAATATCAACTGGGATGTCATCTCAAGGCTCCCTGAAAGCTTAGTTGTCAGGTCTATGGGGTGTGGCCACATGTTGCTCAGCAAATCCACCAAGAGAGGACAGTCTTGCAAGACAAGTTCAGGGGTCTGTTCAGCACTGGCAGAGAGCTCTTAGGCTCACACTCAATTTATAAAAGTATAGCTAAAAGGTGCAAACATTGAAGCTATACCGTAAGCAAGAGCAATGCAGTTTCATTTAAAAGAAAAATCAGAAGAATAGAGAAGAAGATTAAACTGTGTAACTGCTGGATGGTGGCAAAATTTGTGTTTTCAATTACTCTAAGAGCTATGCCAGCACTGGCATATCTACCAGCAGGGCTCCCAAGCCGGGTAGGTTGAAGGTCGAGAACAGAGAAACATTCTGGTCCTCTAGGTTGTGGGTTGAAGCATAGAGCCTGACATCCCTAAGTTTGTAAAACCTCCTTTCATCACAAATCAGATATCTCAGCCTCACAATTGATCAAAAATGTAAACAGCGAAGAAAGGAGAGTGAGAAGCAACAATAAAGTTTATGGTCTGTTTGCAGGTGGCGACACATTTTTTTAAGGCAATGATGAGAGTGTCTGGCAGATAAAAACAGTAATGAAGGTATCTTTAAAGAAAATAATTCATGAAGAGAACTGATTTCCCACATCAGAAGGAGACAGTCTACAGTCTTTAGCCATGTCAGGAGAGGGAAAAACTGGAGAATGGGAAAGCTGGGGGAAGAAGCAGAGTGAGACTGAGAGATGCTGGACAATTTGACAGCAAGGCATTAAAATTATCTGTGTCAAAACTGATTGGAAGTACACAAAACAGAAGATTATTGATAGAAGTTACTACCAACATTAAATGGCATGCAGTATGAAAAGAAAGGGACAGTAATAATGAAATTAAAAAAAGATTCAAACACAAATTTATGAGAAAACTAATGAACATTAAATGGGATGAATTCAAGAAAGGAAAGGTGAAGAAATAAGAAAAAAGTTAAGAAAACAACTGATGTTAACCACATTCTGCCCAAGAATTCATATTTCAGCAAACCTCTATCCCTGTAGCCACCTCTTGTGACATGCTTGTTAAGGATCACATAGATGAAAATATTGCATATTGAATTCTGATGGTATCAGCAGTTATCTGATTGTATATCCGTCATCCTTCCCCTGAGTAATAAGTGTCTGTCAGATCTCCTGGTAACTCCTTGTGGTGCTATTCTCCTCAGACGGTAATTATCTGTCTGTGCTTCCACACTGTTCACATAAATAAAAAAAAAGGGAGAGCCTTGAAGCTGTAGAAACATTATGTAAAGTAAGTAAAGATCTCTTTTCACACTTTTAGGCATATCAGACATATAGGAAGAGCACCCATATTTTTACAGACCGTCGGAACTAGGTGTTTATGTGGTCAGCATTACACCGGCCATCTTTACTTCCCCAGGACAGCAATCCTGGTACCCATTTTAGGCTGGGTGGACCTGGGATGTCCCACACCATGATAAAAATCCACACAGCCAGTAGTGGATTTTGATCGCAGCACTTTGGAATTACGAGTCGGACTCGCAACGCCTAAGCCTCAGATGCTGCTTGTAGAAACATTAAATATAATAAAAAAAACAGTGCTGATCAGTACATTATCTATTTGGTTGTTAGGGTCAGGGGTTTTGTCTTTTAATAACCATTAAAACCCACACAAGGATCATGATGAAAAATAAGCAGTTGCAGATGAAACTAACCATTTTCTTGCTCAAGTTTCCTTGACCCAGGCATCATCAGAAATTCTGCCTCTAGCTTTTCTAAGACAGCATGTGTAAACTCAATGGTCACCTGTTCATCACCTCTTTGACTTGCCAGCAAGATCTGACAGTGGATGGTATCACGTGCGAGCATAAATTTTTGAAACTGAAACATAAATAAACACAGTAAATCAACACCTTATCTTCACTTGTTCAAGTCCAAAAGATAGTGAAACAACAACTAATTACTCTAGTCATCACCTTGTGGGATGCCATTTTTCGTTATTTGAAACCCCACTCTGGCATTTGCTGGAGGCCCTGAATATAGCTAGGCCACGATTGTGGCCATAACAAAAGGGTTTCTGCTACCTCTCCATGGGTGATTCTTATCCGCATGGTAGCACTGTGTGTCACCGGATGTTTATTGCTTATGTGATGTCCTGATGTACAACAAACAAACAAGCAAGCAAACAACTGCTCGCCATCTAAAGAGGTCTCATTTTGTGTTTCCTGTGTTGTTTTTTTCCTTGACTAAATGTGTGGTTAGAATGCTGGGCTCTCACATAGGAGATCCAGATTTGAATCCTTGCTAAAGCAACTAAATTTTTTTTCCTGTCTGGGAAAAAATTAAACATTCTAGCCTGGAGAGTTCACAGCGGCTGCACTAACCATGCAAACGTATCCTCAGGCTGAAGACCCTCTCAATTAATGAGGTACCATCTCCACAGTGAAGGTTGGGTGCAATGGATTTTCAATATGATCCGTCTTTTGCCTGAATGTACACTATCCAAGACTGCTGTTAAACCACCCTAACAAGTGGTACTATAGACAGTGACGACATCTGTTTTAGTGCTACACATTTTTCAACTAGCCAGCTAGATTGTCAAGGAAAAAAAAAGGATTGAGAAAATGAACCTCGTGTCCCAGCCAAGAATGGACACCAGGAAATATTCTAGAAGGTAAGGATGATCGACATAATATTGGTCACATGATATACAGAGTTCTTCTTCTTGGCATTCACTGGCTGTAAAATATCGTGGAAAGTTCTGGTGGTTTGTCCACATCTGGACTTTGGTCTTGTTCCAGAACTTGAGTTTTGTATGCACATCTGTTTAAAAGATTCAGTTTATTTGCATAGACACTTGGTTCCTCGCCTCTCAGGCAGATGAACTCCAACTTTGAAGAAAACACCCTAATTAGTGGACCTTCATGACATGCTTGTTATAGGGCAGTGAGTCTTTTGTCTATTCTACCCCCCCCCCCCCCAATGGAGCACCAGGACCCATAAAGTCAATATAAATGCTATGATATTTCAGTCTGCTATATTCAGTAGGTACAGAAGCATGCAGATTAGATATGTGTAAGAATATTTGAACGAGGAATTAGACATGATCCAGCAAGAAGGGGTGTATAAAAGAAAGAGAATCACGAGTTTATAATCAGTTTGCTACGGGAACAGTTGGCTTCTACACCTTCAGACATGTGGTCCTGGAGACGAGACACCTTTGAGTTTGTCCCATGTGCTAGAATGTTGATTCTTAAATACGTAATCAAAAGTATACAACCCACACACCAAAACAGGAAAAGGATGTAGAACACGTTAGACCGAGAACAAGATGAAAAGATGTAACATCAAAGAAACGTTAAAACATCACGATGTGTCTATGGTCGAGGTGGCCAGCCAAAAAAGCAGAACCTTATATCTCCTTCAACACCTGAAGCGGCAATAGAGGAAGCAACAACAATGAAAACAAAAGTGAATCCTGAAAAGTCAGCTGATTGGTGAAAAATTACTAGAAAGCTATAGAGATGTGGCTTTACAGAAAAACAATGAGAATACCATCGATAGATAGTTAGTTAGTCTTTCCTCTTGTGTCGAGTGCGGCACATAGGGCAGAGGTCATGACTCTCCATGCATGGCGGTTCGTTGCAATCTGCTGTAGGTCTTGGATGTTTGAGTGGCCCATGAGCGAGCCTTCCCTGATGATAGTTCTACGTAGGGTTTCCCTTGGTCTTCCACGAGATCTTTTCCCCTGTGGTGTCCAAATGAGTGCTTGGTAAGGAAGTTTTGATTTTTCCATTTTAAGGGCGTGGCCGACATAGTTTCAGCAGTGTTTTCGTATAAAATTAGACACATACTCTTGCCTGGATTCTTGCCTTATTTGTGTATTGGTTCGGAAATATGACCATTTGAAATTTAGTATTCTTCTAAGGCATTTATTTTCAAAACTGTCTAATTTTGTGTCTAGAGTTTTCGTTGATTTCCAGCTCTGGCATCCATAGGTTAGTACTGAAATCACACAAGAATTGAAGATCTTGAGTTTTGTGTGTTTGCTAAGTGTCTTTGATTTCCAGATGTTAGACAGTTTATTGAAGGCACTAGATGCCAGTGCTATTCTAAATGGTATTTCTGGTGCGGTATCTCCTGTAGATGACATCTTGCTCCCTAGATAAGTGAAACTGTTGACTTTTTCAAGGCTGTTGTTCAGCTATGTCAACTGAACTGTTGGTAAGGTCTAGAATTTTTGTTTTTGCGGTGTTAATTTGGAGTTTAATTTGTTCTGAGAAATTCTGGAGTCGATTGATTTTTTCTTGGGCGTCTGTGTGTTCTGAACTCAGGAGTGCTATGTCGTCGGCGAAGTCTAGGTCTTCCAGAATGTTGTCAACCCATGTAATGCCTAAATTTGCGTTATGGATAGATAAATGATACAATTAAAGAAATTAACTTTCATTGAGAACTAGTTACCCACATCAGGGGAAGACACTCTACAGACTGTCTTGCACCATGGGAAAGTGAGAACTGGAGCACATCACGATAAGGTGAAAGTTAGATAGAGTGAAGATATAACAAAAAATTATGTGAAGGAATTACCTGATACTTGAAAAGTAATGCAAACTGTATATATATTGAGCAGCAAAGAGGAGAAAATGAGGAAATGGTGAGAGAAAAAAAGCAGAGAAACAGAAGGGCAGGAGCCAGGAGATTTAGCCGAACTAGAATCAGACAGGCCCATACCAGATAGGTTGATATATGATTTGGAGGTAGTCATGCTTCAGGAGCTGAATACAGACACATATCATTGCCCTGGATATTTAGATTATGTAAACCTTGATGGACATTGGTGACACAGACAATGTCTGCTAGTGAAAGAGGGATTAAAACATGTGATGCTTGACCTGAGTCTCTGGAATCGTGATGCTAGAGAGGTGCAGGGAATACAGATGGAGATTGGCGGCCTAGGTTGGAACATAATAAATGTAAATGCTGCAATAAGCTCATTAGTTACAAAGCAACAGTGGCACTGGCTGAAAGACCTGGAGGGGATCTTTGGCAACAGGCTCCATATTTGTGGGGATTTCAGTGCAGGGAATAATGAATGGGACAGTACTGGGGAAAACTGGCTGGGGGTTGCCCTTGCTAACACCTTAGTAGATTGAGACTTTTGTCTGCTTAAATGATGGGAGGCCAACTAGAATGGCAGTGAGGCCCAGTGATGTAGACATGGATATTGGCCTGGCTTTGGTTACAGTCAGCAGTACTGGACACCAAATGGACTGTCCTGGGCGATCATGGAAGTGACCATCTGCCATGTTTGGTATTGATTTCCAAATCCAGTAAAGTCAAGGCTTCAAGAGCTCATAGGTCTTTCAACTATAAGCTGATAAACACCCTTCTCGGACGCCTCTGACCAGCAGATCTACTTTTGTGCAGCCTTCATGGTGAACATCAAAAGGTGGAACAGGCGTGAAAGTTAAAGAGAGCTGCAGTAAAATGTTTAAAGAAAGTGCGACAGACAGCCTTTGCTCACAGGAAGAACTGGAGTGCGCGGAGAGAGAAAAGAAAAGTAGGATAGAGTTTTTCAAACCCTGTGTGGCATAGGCCTAAAAAAAGCAAAATGGAGCATTTTATTGAGGCGATAAGACATTGGGAAAGTGTTGGAAGCTATATAGGCAGATGCCTAGGAAAGATTGGCCCAGCGTAGTGGGAACAATTCATAGAGATGACGGTATGCTATTAACCACAGACAAAGAGAAAGGGAAAGCTTTCCTGAAAAGGTTCATTTCACAGACAGACCACAATGATAGGAATAACATAGATACAGTTAGAGAAGATTTGACAGCAACCTTGATGAACAAACATTATCTTTAGTGTAGGACAGCTTAGCATACAATATCAAAACATCTAGCATGAGAATGGAGGTGGAGGTGGTAACTGCAGCTTTCCGGTGGCTAGAGAACAAGATGCATACACATGTTGTATTTGTAACAGACTCTGAAAACATGCTGAAAAAGGTAAAGACAGGAATGCTTCGAGCAGAATGGCAAGCTTCACTTGGAAGGTCACGGGTAGTGAGCATACTTTGGATCTCTTCTCTAGGCTATGTCGGTGTAGTTGGAAATGAACAGGTAGACAGATTGGCTGGATCTGCACCTTTGGGGTGAATTGATACATGATAAGGCAGATGTAGTCAAGGCCCTTTAGGAACAAGCAACGGAGTCAGTAGAGAAACAAGATTATTATGGCCTGGAGAGAATAAGACATCTGGGTGTAACCAGAGGGTCTGGTCGGCTCACTACACTCAGAGTAAAGGTAAGATGGACATATAACCAGATTGCAATAGGTACCATTAGTATTGGAACTCTGCGCTGGCTGCTGAAGATGAGGACAAAGCACACATGTGAATGCCCTGAGTACTGTGATGTCAATTCTTGACTCAACTCAACTCAACTAGAAGGAAATTGATAACAAACAGACTATTTACCTGTGCAGTGTTTAAATAGTAGCTAGCAATGGCTATAAGCCTCAGCAGATCTTCATTGTTTTTAACACTCATGACCTCCAAGAAGAAATTTGTCATCTCTGGACAACTACATGGACTGGCTGTTTCAAGCTGCAATCCCAGCTGAGGCATCAGGGTGACCATGTTCATCATCAGATCTCTGACAGTATCCCATTGTTTCGTCTTGTACGCCAAACAATAGGCTTTAGTTAATGACTTCACTGCAGTGACATTCTGTGAAACATGCAGACAGTTAACAATGCAGCAAAGTGGTTTACTGAATTAGGATAAATGAACATTTGTAAATGAACATTTCAAATTATTATAATAAAAATTCTGAAGAATTATTGAATAGATTCTTTTTCTTCTTCTTTGATTCACTTGAAATAAATTATCCAAATCTGCAAAGTTGTCTCTAGTATGACCTCACTGTCTGTTGTAATTCACTCGCTTACCCTTAATTAAAGTTTGGCTTCAACTAGTGTTTTTTTTTTTTTACAAAAAAGAAATACAAAAAAGACACAAACCTGTCTACTCCAAAGTCGCATCTTATATTAGTAGATGATAAAGTTATAGCTCCATACTATTATGTGAAAACTTAATTTTACTAAAGTAATCACATATGCTACTATGATAGTTCTATATAAAAACTTCATTTTACTACATGAATCAAACATGCTATTATGTGGAAGCTTAGTTTTACTAACATACTGCCATGATACTTCTATGAAAAAACTTCAACGTACTACTAAATTAATCACACATACAACTATGATACTACTATGCAGAAACTTCACCTTACTATGCTACTATGTAGATACTTCATCTCACTAAATCACTCATATTACTGTGTGGAAACTTAGTTTTCATCATCATCATCCCATAACACTGTGTGTTGTTAGGTCACCAGTTTCTGTTGACTGATCAGCTCTCTCCACCTTTAGCAGTCAGATGCGATGGACTTCATGGTTGCATGCCTGAGGCCTGTCCAGTCAGTCAGGTTCTGTAACCAAGTCTTTCTTGGTCTGCCTCTTCTCCTCTACTGAGACCTGCAGTATTGTTTCTGGGAGGCCGTTAGACCTTATTACATGTTCATACCAGACCTACAGTGTTTTACCCTCATACTCAAAAATCATTGATCATTCATCATTATTGAGGAAAGTAGTCTTCATCACTCGTGATGGACGAACAACAACAACAACAACAGTGTTTTACTCAGAACATTCATGTCAAGTTCCAGAAATGAATGACAAACTTTTACTTGCTGTTAAAAATCAGTTTAATAAATTTTTATCATAAATAAATTTTTTTGAAATGTTTGTAAAATTAGTAATGTACTGGTAAGTAACATATTTTTAAGGTTGAGGTACTACTAATATAATGAGTTAAAGATCTGACGAGAACACACCATTTGCTGCAGTAGTGTCTAATATGCTAGGAACAGACACACATGCTAGCTAAGGGCAAGTCTTATAAAGATAACCTAAAGACTATTGCGATTTAAAAAAAATATATATATATATATATATATATTTAAATACATTCATGCTGGCATCTCAAATTAGAGGAAGAAGAAGAAGAAGAAGAAGTAGTAGTAGTAGTAGTAGTAGCAGCATCAGCAGCAGTAGTATCAGTTGTAGTCGCAGCAGCAGCAGAAGTCCTCATTAGCATAATCACTGTTGTAGTCATCATCGCAGCAGCAGTAGCAATAGTACTCGTCATTAGCGTAATCACTGTTGCAGTCATCATTGCCGCAGCAGCAGTAGTAGTATAAGAAGCTAAAAACTCACTTGAAAATTAACTGTGGCTATATCAGCAACTTTTCTTAAAAAACTGATACTCAGACTTGCTCTGGGAGTTTCTTCTGGTGTCAGGATCTCACTGCCATTGGAACTATACCATTTCATCCACTGATTAAAGAAGTACACAGCTTTCTGCATCAGAATCCCACAAGACAACTGAAAACATGACAGTAGATTTTTGAAATTCTACTTTTAGTAGCTTGAACAAAATATAGAACTCTACATGTTATACCAAGTTAATAATACTCAATTCTAAATTTGTTTCAATTTTAACATATGCATGTGACGTTTGAAGTCTGAACAACGTATCAATATTATGGCACACAGGTAGTAACCCATAAGCGCTCCGTTCTTCTTCTAACCCAAGTCTGAATCTGAAGTAGCACCGGCAAGGTTCCTGAAATACTTTGGTTAGATCTTTAACTCCACATTTTGCCCAGGCAGCGCTGTTAGGCTACTTTTTTCAATTTCCAACTGCCAAGGGATTTTGTACATGTACAACAATGCACCCGGACATCCGATCTCACTACACATATGCAAGTGAAAGTTGGAAAACACCCAAAGACATGGAACAAAAGTTAAATGCACTGGAAAACAAATGCTAAAGTTAATGATAAAAATAAAATGGGATAAATTTAAAAGAAGTGAAGAAATTAGAGAAATGTCTGGGTAACCACTAGTATTGACAGTTATAAGACATAGAAGATGACGCTACATTGGACACATCCTGAGAAGAAACCAGCAGAGAATCACCAAATAGGCATTAAAATGGGAAATAAATGGATTAAGGAGGTGAGGACACCCAATAGAAAGCCTAAAATGAACTATGATGAGAGAGGCCAAGGCTGCTGGGTTTGCGAATGCGCTTCGTAATGCCGGGGTGCCAAGTTCGATCCCAGCTGTTGGTCTTGCGTTGGTTTTGACAGTGGTATCAAGAAGCTGACCGTTCAGAAGCAATGGCAAACTAATGGACATAAACTTGCCTAAAAAAACTACAACAGCCAAAAAAAATGCTGGGGTTGGTTCTGCAACGTCCTGTAAAGGATACGCAACTAACTAAAGTAATATGATATCTGAAGCAAAGAACCTGAAAGGTTAAAAGGGATGAAGAAAAAATAACCTGTGTGGTCTCTTATTCTTCATGGATGCAAATGTTCAACAGTGAGTAACGAAATGGTGACTGGGGAAAATAGGGGTGATGTTTCAGAGAATTTTCTGGTAAATGTCATAAAAGAGTGAATAAAACAAATGCTGAAATAGTAACCACTGTAAGTATGGCATCATTGCTCATTTCAACTATAAAGAAAAGGCAAATAGCAAGCCTGGGGTAAATCTGCAGATGAGATAGAGAAAAAGAATTGAATATTAATATAAGCAACATGATGTTCATTTAAATATAAGATGACATGAGTTAATGACAATGTTTGCTCATCACCAGAAACATATGGCAATGCTTTATTGAGTATAGATTACTACTTTAAGATCCGACACCACAAAACTCCGGCATACCCATAAATGTTCCTCTCTTGCAGCTAATGTTTTAAGGTGTGTTCTAGTAGTCCACTAGTTGTACACTTCCTCTCAAATATCCTCTTTTCAAATACTGTACTTATAACTTGAGTAGCCAAAAATTTCTGCTCATTCATTCTCTTGCACTCCTGCATATCCCATAAAGCATATTTGTGTGAGTCCTTGTAATTTAGACATGAAGATTCTTGGTATGCCAGTTGTCAAGTTTAAACCTTTTACAATGTTTTTTGTTGTTTCGGGTCCCCATTGGGAAAGGGGGAGGGGGAGGGGGGAGCAGAACAGACCTACTGCTTCCTAACAAGCATGTCATACAAGGTAATTAATTATAAATATTTGATTATAAGTCAGAGTGCAACTACCTGAGAAGCAAGTAACATTCAGTCTGCATACTTTTAAGCCAGATCTGTAAAACAGATGTGCATGCAAAATTGAAGTTCTGAAACAAGACCAAAGTCCTAAATTGGACAAACAACCAGAACTTTCTGCCGGAGTTTACAGCCCGTGAATAAAAAGAAGAAGAACAAGAAAATAAAGAAAAAAAAGATGAAATAGAAGAAACTTTCATAATACCAAAAGAAAATTAGAGACTATAATTCCCATTGTAACTGTTTTCAATTATCCACTTCAAAGCTGCAATGATGGCCACAGCTTCAATCCTCATGTGACATTTTGTTCTGCCCGAACTTTCCCTTGATACCAATAAACTGAACCTTAGGTGTACCCAACTGCATCACCCATCAAGTAGGAGTCTTTTAAACTCTAAAACAGTATATAAAAAACAAACTTCAACTGTATCTCACCTTTAAGTAGATGGCAGAACGTATTTCAAAATACAAAAGGCTTCCGAGTGATGAAACATCATTAAACAAATTATGTTTGTGTGTGGCCTCCATTGATTTCTCTAACTGTTTCACACATTCACTTTGCCGGAATCTTCATCAAATACATGAGAGAAGAAAGATCATTAATAAACATGAAGTACCACTGTAAGATGCATTTGTATGGGCAACACATCCTACCAAGTGTCCAGGGTTTTTGACTTGCTCCAGTCACACACAAGATATGTGACACAATGACTATTAGGTTCCTATAATGAGCAAGGAGAGGCGGACATCAGAAGGGGAGCAACCCCAAAAGCCAGGCATATGTAACAAATTAGCAACCACAATATACCTGTTCTTTCAACACCAACACTGCCTAAAAATGTTGTAATACAATATATCACAACAAGTATAATGTAATAGTGCAGTCAGTCTCTAAGTCTTTATCATGGACGAACACAAAAAAGATGTAAAGATGATGAACTGGTGATCAATGAATCCCTGCCAGTCCACTACTTCCTGTTCAGTACACTCACTTCAGCAGTTTCCAGAACATAGATGAAAACACCATGGCAATCAGATGGTTGCTTTGGGTGGCTCCCACCTGATTGCGCAGATACACCTATGTGATTTGCAGTGACTGCGTCTGAGGGCTCCCTATCCAAGAGACCCCATAGCCTGAGGGCTATAAGTAGATGCACTGAGTTTTTTCCCCCAAATACTGCCGAACCGTATCACCACTCTTAGTTTACACAAAGTCTAGCATGAGAATGGATCTGCACCACTGGGTGGTGAACTGATGCATGACAGGGCAGATGTTGTCAAGGCCCTTTGGAAACAAGCAACGGAATCAGTAGAGAAACAAGATTATTATGGCCTGAAGAGAATGAGGCACCTTGCTACACTCAGAGGAAAGGTGAGAAGGACCTATAACCAGAATGTGACTGGTACCATCAGTATTGGAACTCTGTGCTGGTTGCTGAAGATGAGGACAGAGCACACATGGGAATGCCCAAAGTTCTGTGATGTCAATTCTTGACTTATTTAACTAACTAACTTGTCTACAGGTGAAATATTTTGGCCAGATTAAAAAACAATATTGGTCTAAAAATAATACTATTGGGAACAGTTAAAGGCAGACGATAATACAAATTGGAGGATAACACCAAGAGCTGGATGAACAGCAGTTTTTAATAGTGTACATCCAGGGCCAAAAACAAAGTGTGTTAAAGATCCAGAGCAGTTCAACTTTATTATGAAGATGGCTTCTGATTGTGTGATTGAATTTTTTTTTAAAAGACTTACATTGATGTATGATTCTCCAGAATGTTGACAAACACCTTCACCAAGCGGTCAGTCATGAAGCCAAGATCTGTGGTGACTGCTTTACAAGCCACATACCAGGCCTTCTCTATTCTGCCTGTACTCATATAACTTTCACAGAGTGTCTCATGATGTTTGACATGCTGCACCTGTTTTTATCACGTGTTAAAAAAAAAAAGACAGGCTATAGAAAGACTGGTAATTAGTAATGTATTTCAAGAACAAATATGGAAACTCAAAGAGTAGTCTTCTTCTTCTTTGCGGTCACCAGCTGTAAACTCTGGCGGAAATTTCTGGTTCTTCATCCACTTCTGGACTGCAGTCCTATTCCAGAACCTGAGTGTTGCGTGTGCATCCGTTTTACAGATCTGACTCATTTGTGTACAGACTGCTGGTTCCTTGCCTCTCAGGCAGATGCACTTCAACTTCGAAGGAAGCTCCCAATTAGTCGACTCTTAGACAAGCTTTTGGGAAGGCAGTGGGTCTACTCTTGTTTTCCCCACACTGGGGCCCCGGAACCCACACGGGGATCAAAGAGTAGAAATTAACATAATGTTTCAAGAAAAATATTGAAACTCAAGTGGTAATGAACAATAGGCCTATATTTCATTAATAATTATGGAAACTTAAGAGTGGTAGTGGAAATATAATTCAAGAATAATTATGGAAACCTGAGAAGTAATTAAAAACATATTTAATTAACAATTATGGAAGAATAAAGAGTGGGACTCAATAACTAATTTATTAATGGTTATGAAGAAAACATTGGTTATAATTAATAATATACTTTGAGACTTATTCTGGAAACTCAAAATATATTTCACAGGTGGCTTTTGACACTTATGAAGTGTAATTAACAATGTAGTTTTGGGAAATTCATGAGCACTGACAGGTTGTAGTATTAAAAAAAATGTCCCTTTTCCTTTTTTCGGCCATGTTATGAGGCGAGGGAAAATAGAACATGTGACCACTGGAAAGATCTGTGGAAGGAGGGATAGAGGAAGACAACGAGAGAAGATGCTTGACAGTCTTGTTGCAGGGCATGGAGGTGTGTCGGCACATGAACTGATACATGCTGCAGGAGATCGCAGATTATGGAGAGGCATGATCGCCCATGCCAGTCGGCAAGGCACCTGATGATGATGATGTCCCTTTTCCATGCATACAGGCGCATTGGGAATATAGGGCTAAAATTACATTTTTACAGACCAATCGGCACTTGGTGAGTGATGTGGTCAGCATCACACTGGCTGCCTTTACTTCCCAGGACTGCACCTGGTACCCAGTCAAGGTCATTTCTGAAAAAAGTCCAGCTCCGTCAGGACTTAAACCCACAACCTTCTGATCCGCAGGCGGGCATCTAGCTACCAAAGCCAAGGCAACTTCCAACATGTTGGTTGTAATATAGGTTTTCTATACTGACATAGATCAGATAATAGTAGGTAAGCAATGCATTTAGGCTGCTGTGGTCACTTGTTAATTTAAACTGCAAATTCTAACCAAGACATCAACATTGCACAGTCCAAAATTTCATGTTCCTAGAGAATCACCAGGAGCTCCAATATAGCTGCTATGTGGTGTAATGGAGTTTCCAAGATTAGTATATAAAGGATAAAAATCCTTGAGGTGTCTTTTTCTTCTTCTTCGGGTTCACCAGCTGTAAACTCTGGCCGAAGGTTCTGGTTGCTCGTCCACTACTGAACTGCAGTCCTGCTCCAAAACCTGAGTGTTGCGTGTGCATCAATTTTACAGATCTCATTCTCTTGAATACAGACTGTTGGTTCCTTGCCTCTCAGGCACTTCGACTTCAAAGGAAACTCCCCAATTAGTCGACTCTTACAACATGCTTTTGGGGAGGCAGTGGGTCTATTCTTGTTTTCCCCACAATGGGGCCCCAGAACCCACACAGGGGCCTTGAGGTGTGAATCATGCAGACTTCATTTCTAGAGGGGACACAACCAACCTGCTAGCTATAAACAATTCTGCAAAGGGCTTTGCATACACTGGTTAAAAGAGGAGTTCCAATTATTCTTATGAGTTTCTGTTCATTAATTAGTAATAAGGATCCATGTTCATCATTCTTCTTCTTCTTCTTTTTTCACCGGCTGTGAGCACCAGCGAAAAATCCCGATTGTTCGGTCATTGGGCTTTGGCTTCACGCAAGAGCATGAATTTTGCATGTACACCTGCTGAGCTGAGTCAAGAATTGACATCACAGCACTCGGGGCATTCAAATGGATGCTCTGTCTTCATCTTCAGCAGCCAGCATAGAGTTCCATTACTGATGGTACCGGTCACAATCTGGTTGTATGTCCATCTCAAAATCTGTTTTACTGGCTTATGTGCGCAGCTGGTTGTTTTTTATCAATATGAACTAAGTCCCCAAAAAGGTGACTATTACAAAATACTTGTTGGTGAGGCGTTGGGTCTATTCTTATTTTTCTATACAATGGGGCCCCAGAACCCACACGGGGTCTTTATAATCTGATTACTTTTATTTTTAAATTATGTGCATCTGCATTGGGAACAATGGTAGTGCAATGGAAAGTATAGAAACATGAACCTGGGAGCTCTGGCACTTTCAGGACATTCCCCCCCCCCCCCCCCCCCCCCCCCCACCCAATTGACAATGTACTCTTTTAATATATTTGCTCACACACTTTGTATTATTTTTAATATGTTATATTTATTGCCATTCAACATAAATACATTAATGTTATTGCAGTTTTTTTTTAAACAACGTATCCCAAATCCCAATGAGGATGAAATAACATATCAAATATGCCTTAAAACAAAACAAAAAATGTGACTTTTTCACAACTTTTATATCTAGGAGGAGTATTTTTAAATTACTTTTAAATCTGAAAATAGGATTTGTCATTACTTTTATATCTAGAAATAAGTTGTTTTGTTTGTTACTTTTAAATCTATAACTACTTACCAATTTTTTCATTCTAGGAAATGGCCACAGTGGTGACAGTAGTTCTATGGCACTTCTGTACAGTTTACGTTGTGTGAGTTGTCTCCCCATGGTTCCAATGTCTGTTGCTGGATAATGTGAAATGACGTTCCATCACCGTGGCATTTATCAACACAATTATGTAATTAAAATAAAAGTTTTCCCATAGTAAGATATTGCAGACACAAACAATATGTTGGATAATTTATTGCCTGAGATATCTCGTTGTAGGAGTCGCCCTCTTCTAGCAGGTAGACACTCGCTTGCAGATCGGCACATCATGGATTCCGCGGTCCCAACGGGGGCATACTTTTTTCAAACACCATCTTGGCTTCCAGGTCGGCACAGCTTTGAGTGCGTACCAGATACAGTCCTAGGAAGTAAAGGTGGTCAGCATGATGTTCACCACATCATCTACAAAGTTCTGATGGTCTATAGAATATATGTCTAGCCCTATACACCCAAATCACCTCAAGGCGGGGAAAAGGATCCTTTACTTACTATATCTCATTGTGGTGTAGTGCTAGATACTTGCATGTGAGCTCAAAGGTTGTAGGGTTTAAATATTTTTTTATTTCTTCAAATTTGACCTCGGCTCTCCAGTAGACCCATCCAAAAAATGGGTATCTAGTAAATTCCTGGGAAGTAAAGGCAATGGCATGATGCTGAACATTTTACCCACCAAGTGACAACAGGTAAAAAATATCAGTCTAGCACTATATGCCTGATATGCCTAAAGCCATGGAAATGGGTCCTTTATCATATTTTCACTTTATCGCATAGGGTGCATTAAAAAAGGTACATCTACATAATGAAAAAACAACAATTAAAACTTTTCATTGAAATATACAATCACACTGTCTAGTTACAGAGTCCATCTCCCCACCAGAAATTAGCCATGTATATTAGCCATGTAGTTACCATGGCAATTTCAAATAAACCCAGTCAAATGTTGTTGCTTGAACAAACAAAGAACAGAACCCAGTAAAATGTTGAGACCTGGCTCCCTAGCTCAGTTGGCTAAACCACAGTGCATGGCGACCAGGTGACGAACTCCTTATGGTCTGGGTTCACGTCCGGGGGTAGGCAGAAAAGGCACATTTCTCTCAGATTTACAGTATCTATTATGGAATTATGAAGGGTTGCGAAATCCATAGAGCCTAAGGGTTAACAACTCATGGTTTCTGGATACTTGGAAAAAAAGTGAAATGTTGCTATTTCAACAATCAGGAGAGACAAGAACCCAGCAAAATGTTGCTATTTCAACAGTCAGGGAAGACAAGAACTCAGTAAAATATTGTTACTTCGACAATCAGACAAGATTCCAGTGAAGTTTTGCTAGTGTAACAATCAGGGGAGACAAGAACCTAGCAAAGTGTAGCTTGGAATAACGGAGGAGAACATAACCCAGTGAATTGTTGCAACTTTAACAATTAGGGAAGAAGAACCCAGTGAAATACCACTGCATAAACAATCAGGACAGACAAGAACCCAATGAAATGTTGTTAACTGAACAAATGAAGAAGAAAGAAAAACACTTAAGAGAATTATTGTGAAGCCCCTGAGCTTCTGGTCTCTCCCAGCAGAAATCAAAGAGACTCCATGCTAACCGCTCTTGTTATAAGTTGATTGGGTGTATTTTCTGCCCATTCCTGTGGCATTGCATTAAATTCAAAAGTCATAACTGGGAAGATTAATTCAGGGATGTGTTTCTATACTAACTCTGTCTCAACATGGGATGCACTTTACAGTTGTTTTTAAAGCTCCACCTAGGCTGTGGTCAGGGCCCCTAAATGTAACCTACAGGTTGAATGGGTTTAAGGGACTTGTGCTGGGTGATTCTCATCAGAATGGTGGAACTTTGTATCACTGGGTGTGGTTGCTTGTTGTGCAGTCTTGGTGGTGTTAAATGTCATATAGTCATCTGTTAACATAGACCAGTTTGTCATTTATTGCCACCCAGTATACACCATCCATCCATTATTACCTCATCTCAGTCCTCCCCTACTTTGTGGTGTCAAGGGGAAGTAAATAAAATGCAAGAGAATACCCATTTGTGTGCTCCATTTATGGTGGTTTGTGTGGATTGTGTTATTACCTCATCTATCATTTACTTGGTTGGCTTATCTTTTGATTACCTTTAGTCTTTCATTATGGCATACTGTCTGTGGTCTGTCTTCAGTTTACGTCAAACATAAAATATTAAACACATCAAAAACATACCTACCAGTTCTTTCTAACACTTTTGTGGATGTGAGAAAAATATCTGGACATATTTTCTTGACAAGATTAGCCAAGTTGTTGAAAGACAATAATGTAACTCTGAAAAGCTCTGGTAATTCAAACAACTGTTTACAGTCTGTTGAGAACAAAATAAAAATCGGTTGTGCACAGAAGAAACTTACCAAGTGTGTAACCAGCATTTGTGTAAATGTACTCTAGTTGAATAATGCAATGAATGCATTCATAACAAACTTATCTAATTAACAAGTGACATTTGCAATATCATGTATGTATACAAGCAAAACACATTGCAGTTTGAAATGACAAATCATAGCATTTCCCCTGGTGTTACACGACATTTTACAGTACTGGCAACTTTTAGAGGCATTTTTTTAAAGACATTTTGTAGTGAGTACCTGCACATTTTTTCCCTTTGCTTGATCAGTTCTTCTCTGCGGCAGCTATTACAATGTAAATCTACTGATTGTTCCCATGAGAAGTTGGTTATATTACCCCCTGTCTTGACCTCAAAGGTGGCATAGTATTAATGTAATTGGAATTAAAAGAACTTGAATGTAGAGAAAAAAAGAAAGAACGAGGTAAAGGTTTGCCATATTCTAATATCAAAGATTAAACAGCAAGTTTAAGTAGGAAAAAAAGAATATACTAATACTAACCTAAATTATATTGTTGAATGAGTCTCTTGATAATTATTAGTATGAACTTGTTGATTCTAGCCACTGTGCTGCTGACTAATGTGACAAAACCTGATAGTTTTAATATGGATGAACTGTGTAGCTTTTGAACACAGCCCTCCACCGTCCGTGAAAGTAACTGCAGACATGACAGGATACCTGGCGTTGATGACTTCAGAAAGTATGACGAGGCCACAAAAAAGTCAATGTTTATAAAAGAGACCTGAATATACTCTGGGATCTGTAGAGAATAGATGAAAATTATTTATGATGATATCTCAGCTTCTTAAATCTAATATATTTGAAAAAAAAAAAAAAATTTTATGGGTCAAGTAGCAAGCCACTGCATTTATTTACTTATTAAAAATATCAGACAATGATACCATTACTAAACCTCAGTCATTAGAGTGAGGTTACAAGCTGAGCTTGACGGCAGTGCTTGGGTGCTGAATGCCTGCCACCCTCATGTTGACTGAAAACATGTGTTTATTAAGCATATGTCCTCAGTACTCTTCTGTATGGTAATGGTCAATTTACTTGGTCAGATTACCTGCACTAGGCTAAATAGCTTTTCCATGCATCGTCTACACACACAAATTACTTGCTATTAGATAACAATACAAGATACAAACTGTGGTACTGAGAAAAGTGGACATAACAGTAGTTTTCGCAATGTTGAGTCTTCTGAGGCTCGGGTAGGTAAGATGCACTAGGAGAATGAAGAATTGTTGTCCGCAAAGACATACTCTTTGGTGAATTCCCACATAGGTTCCAGGGCCCCACTTTGGGGAAACAAGAAACTGCTCCCCTAACAAACATGTCATAGTAAGTGACTGATAAGAGATGTTTCCTTTAACATATAGTAAGTGACTGATAAGAGATGTTTCCTTCAACATATCATAGTAAGTGACTGATAAGAGATGTTTCCTTCAACATATCATAGTAAGTGACTGATAAGAGATGTTTCCTTCAACATATCATAGTAAGTGACTGTTAAGAGATGTTTCCTTCAACATATCATAGTAAGTGACTGATAAGGGATGTTTCCTTCGACATGTCATAGAAAGTGACTATTAAGGGATGTTTCCTTCAACATGTCATAGTAAGTGACTGATAAGGGATGTTTCCTTTACCATGTCAGAGTAAGTGACTGTTTCCTTCAACATGTCATAGTAAGTGGCTGATAAAAGATGTTTCCTTTAACATGTCATAGTAAGTGACTGATAAGGGATGTTTCCTTCAACATATCATAGTAAGTGACTGATAAGGGATGTTTCCTTCAACATGTCATAGTAAGTGACTGATAAGGGATGTTTCCTTCAACATGTCATAGTAAGTGACTGATAAGGGATGTTTCCTTCAACATGTCATAGTAAGTGACTGATAAGGGATGTTTCCTTCAACATGTCATAGTAAGTGACTGATAAGGGATGTTTCCTTCAACATGTCATAGTAAGTGACTGTTTCCTTCAACATGTCATAGATGGTGACTGATAAGGGATGTTTCCTTCAACATGTCATAGATAGTGACTGATAAGGGATGTTTCCTTCAACATGTAATAGATAGTGACTGATAAGGGATGTTTCCTTCAACATGTCATAGATAGTGACTGATAAGGGATGTTTCCTTCAACATGTCGTAGTAAGTGACTGACAAGGGATGTTTCCTTCAACATGTCGTAGATAGTGACTGATAAGGGATGTTTCCTTCAACATGTCGTAGATAGTGACTGATAAGGGATGTTTCCTTCAACATGTCGTAGTAAGTGACTGATAAGGGATGTTTTCTTTAAAGTCAATGTTATCTCCTCAAAGGTGATAAACCAACACTCTGCATACAAATAAACCGAATCTGTAAAAAAAAAAGGATGTGCCTACAAAAGTTCTGGGACAGGAAAAAAGTCCTGAAGTTGACAAACAACCAGAACTTTGCATTGGAGTTTACAGCTGGTTAATCCTAAAAAAAAAGGGGTTATTCTACAAACCTGTTTACTTCCACAGGAAACAGTTCTTTCATACTTCTTTTCACTGTGAGAGTTCCAATGATTACCCCCAGCAAGACCAATATGTTGTAGAAACACAAAGGCTGTCAACACACTGTGATCTGGAACAAGTGGAGTAACTTCTTTGCCTGAAACTGAAAAGAAAAGGATACACAAAAAAATTAATTAATAAAATAATACATCTGTGGAATTGTGTACAGTATTTATAGACTGTTTTCCCATTCTGGTTCTGGGGCCCCATTGTGGGAAAACAAGAATAGACTCAATGCCTCAGATAAAATCATGTTGTAAGAGTCAACTAATTGGGGGCATTCTTCAAAGTCAGATTACATCGTCCTTAGAGGCAAGGAGCCAAGATTGTGCATACAGATAAGCCAGATCTGTTAAATGAATCTGCCCACAACACCCAGGTTCTGAAACAAGGCTAAACATGCAGATATGGATGAGCAATCATAACTTTCCACCAGAGTTTACAGCCAGTGAACGTGAAGAAGAAGCAGAATAGACTGCATTGGTCCTGGCATACACAGAGCAGGCCAGAGACAAAAACTGCACACACAAAGAGTAGAATGGGAGTAGACCATGCTATTGAACAAAAGATGATGGAGAGACAATATATTTGCAGACCTACAAATAGAGAGATGGGTGATATCTGTAGCAATATATCTCAAAGGCTTGACCTGCTGACAAACAAGAATATAGCAGACTATTGTTAGTGCAGAAATGGCCTCGCAGCACAATTTACTATCTGGCAAGTCAGAAAAATGTTAACCATGAAATATCAGACTAGTTCTGTTCGCCATGAGACATAAAACTGGCTTAAAAAGAAAAAACTTTTAACATAAAGAGGAACAACTTTGCTGCATCTTTTTTATTCCAGATTGCTTAGTCTCCTTTTCCATAAAGCTGCTGGTTGCCTGGGAAGAGTGTTTCACAATGGATGAACTCTGTAGTTACAGCAATAATACTAGAGGATCATTATACATCCACAGGCATGTTTCCCTTCATAATATTTCCATTCTTGCTGTCTCCAACTGCAGTGGGATACTGGAATATTGGATTTGCACAACTCTGACAGGAAATCTCCCTTTCTGGCCTTCAGCTGAAAGTATAAGATATAAAATCTTACCACCCATGAGACCCCGGGAACGTGGAAAATTAGAAACCAAGAGTCCTGAAACTATTCCCAGCAATATACCGGAATTCTAACGGGGTAAATTCTTAGCCTGGGAAAGAAACCATAATCTAAAGTTAAGTTGAGGGGGTCGACTCCATTGCCCAGGTTTTTATCCTATATATCTTGGTCTCCCTCTGCAGAATGCTAGATGCCAGCCAAGAGTGTCACAAAGCATGAACTCCTTAGCTCATTTGATGATCACATGGATCTCCAGACACACACTCACACAAAAACCTTTGAGCCATGTATCTCCAACATGAATTATTTATAGTTTAAATAAATCAGACAAATATAGTTTCAGTAAGCATGAGAAATAAGTTTCAGTAAGCTGAACAAAAACACCACCGGCACACCCTATACATACCAAGATACTGCACATGGAAACTTGTATATGCTCTGGTCATGGCAGCAAGTGTTCCATCAGTAAATCTCATAAGGATCTCTCCAGCATCTACAAATGAGCTAACCTCTCTGGCCACATTCTTGTTCTCTGCACCATGAACTTTCTCAATCATTCTGTAAATTTGACAAGCCATATTATTAAATTTGAAGATTTGTTAAAATCTAGCTCTGACTGGCTAGTAATAGGTAAGGAAATAAAATCTGATTACATACAGCATGTGCATACATAAATAAATTCATCATCAAAGTTGAGAAGCCCCATTAACGAGTACAATGTTTTACCATCCTTAATCAAGTCATGGCATAGTCACAGTAATCTGCTAGCTACTAATGTCAAATAAGACAGTACTCAGAGCAGATGAAACCAAAACTGATCAGAGAAAATAACAGGCAATCTGTATGTTTTTGGACATGATATGAGAACTTGGTTACAACTGACAAAATTAAAAGGAACAGGTGAAAGACAAAGAGATAAAAAGCTTGATGGCTTGACAATATAGAAGAGGCTAGACAACAGTAATGAACTAATCTGTGATGCTGAAGACCTGTAAGATGGCAGAACAAGCCAGCTCACATATTACACTTATTGAAGTGGTACATAATGATGATACTAATGTCAGAGGAAAACTTCTCAGTGAATAAAAGACGGGAATAAATCAGACTTTTATCTTGTTGTATTGATGGCAGTCTCTTGATGTGAAATCACGATTAAGCAAGGTAGTTGTTTAAATTCTTATCGAATTATTTGTTAATAAAAAAATTAATTCTTCTCCATTATACTTAAAAGGTGATATCTGCACTTTTTGGCACAATACATCAGATTTCAGCAAGTTCTTAATTAGTCACCTTTTAGGACACACTTTTTGAAGGCCAGTCGGTCACTTCTTTTCCCCAAAAATTAAGGCCCTGGAACCTACATAGGAATGTCAAGTATTTGAACACATTGAAATATGCTACTATTTTATAAAACTTTGAACACATTTCAACACAGAGAGTAAAACAAACCTGAATAAATATTTATAAAATACACTTGCAGAATCATCAAGTGGCAATTCTTCATTCTTAGATGCACAGAGTTTCATCAGTTTTAAGATGAAATGAAAAATTCTGTGCCTTGGAAGTTTTTTCCTCACCAGACAGACTTGGCCATCTTGTTGAAACAACGGGTACAGTGATGTTTCAGAGAACTTAAGGACGATAACAGCATCCTGGGGAAATATAAATATACAAAGACTCAGTTTTAAATACAATTTTGTGTAAATTTACTCAGACCAGAAACCATACCAATAAAAGTGAATAACACAGAAATAAAACCAACAGATGTATTTAAATATTTAGGGTAAATTTTCACATCAGAGGGAAGAATGGATAGAGAAATCAACATTCAATATACTAAAGCAAAGCAAGTAGTGTGACAACTAACACTGCTTTTGACACAGAAGGATATCCTTGTCTGCTAAGACAAATCTAATATATATATATATATATATATATATATATATATATATATATATATATATATATATATATATAGAGAGAGAGAGAGAGAGAGAGAGAGAGAGAGAGAGAGAGAGAGAGAGAGAGAGAAAGAGAGAGAGAAGAGGAAAAAGAAAAGAGAGAGAGAGAGGGGGAAGAGGAAAAAGACGACGGTTCTAGTTTACTTGTCTGGTCTTTTCTGTACTGTTCATAATCTTCTTCATTTTCCTCGTTATTCACCTTCTGTAAGTTTCGGCGAAAAATCCTGGTTGTTCGTCCATATGAACTTGGGTTTTTGTGCCAGGGCCAGAGTTTTGCGTGTACATCCATTTTATTGCCTTATTTGTGTGCAGCTGGTTGTTTCTTGCCACTCATGCAGGTGCACTCTGACTTTGAAGGATGTCCCCAGTTATTCGACTCCTACGACATGCTTGTTGGGGAGGCAGTGGGTCTATTTTTGTTTTTCTTTACAGTATGGCCCCTGGAACCCACAGGGGAAGCTGATAGCTAAATGTGATTAATATTGCCATTAGCACAATAATCAACACACAGACCTACTGTGTGCTCATGGAAACATTAATCACATTGATCTATCAACAGTACAGAAAAGACTTGGCAAGAAAAATGGTATTTCTGTGGACCTGAACTATTATATAGCTGGGGGTGCAACCAAGATTGACAACTCTAGAAAATTACTTCTGGATTTTCCATGTGTGGGTTCAGGGGCCCTGTTATAGGGAAAACAAGAATAGATCCACTGCCTACCTAAAAGCATGTCGTAAGAGTCGACTAATTGACAGCTTCCTTCAAAGTCGGAGTGAATCTGCCTGAAAGGCAAGAAACCAGAAGTCTGCTTACATATGAGTCAGATCTGTAAAACGAATGCACACACAACACTCACGTTATAAAACAGTACTGCAGTCCAGAAGTGGATGAGCAACAAGAACTTTCCGCCAGAGTTTAACGTAGGTAAACGCGAAGAAGAAAAGACCTTGATTTCATTGAGAATAATGTTCTTATTCTGCTAAATGATGGATAAATAACCCTGAAGATTAAATATGATATATTTTGAAAAATTACTACTAGAAGGAGGAGAAGAAGAAGAGGAAGAAGAAGAAGAAAACAAAGATGAGGGAGAAGGAGAAAAGAAGAACAATAAGAGAAATAAGATGGGGGGGGGGAGAAGACAAAGAAGAAAAGGGAGAAGAAAAAAAACAACAAGAAGAAGAAAAAAGACAATACTTATTTTGAAGACCATTTATAGAAAACCCAACACTGAATTTGTAAACCATTTGAATATGCATATAATAGTGGGTTTCAAGTGTGCGTGTGTGAGGGGTGGGGGAGTGAAATATATAAGTTTATAACACCGACTAAAATCCATAAATAATAGAATGTGTAACTCTTTCAGTGACAAACCACCCGTTGTGTGTATATTTTCTCGATGTAGGTATGTATTTCTTAATTTTCTCAAAAATAGTGTGTTACTTTAGCGCATTCTATCCAATCTGCTACTTCAGCTTGTACTGTCTCATAGTTTAATTACGGCAAATGGATCGTGTAGGGGTGCTCCACACAACAAAAATAGGGGGGGGGGGGGGCACCCATATGCACGTTAAAAATTTTTTGTTAGGGGGATGGGTCACAATCACCTAAGTATTTTTAAGTTATTAAGTATAATAATAATGATAATTAAAAAAAATGCAGCCACGTGCACACAACATCTAAAATCGGCAAATCAGCCATGTGCACATGTGGATTGGCACCTGAGACAACAGAGCATGTCCCCCAAGACTGTCCCAAACACAACATATCAAGGCAAAACATCGGTGCAAGTCAAACTTTACGGGTCGCTGAGTGAATTACAAAAGACAGTGAAGTTCATACTAGAGACAACTTTGCAGATACAGATTTCAAGCGAACGAAAGAAGAAGACAATAATAAAAATATTAATAAGACTAAGAACAGCAACAACAACATCGTGATGAATGACAAATAATTATAATAACATCTTTGAAATAACATGATTTGTATAAAGAAAAACTGTTAAAACAAGAGCATATCTTTACATGGGTTGGGTGGGGACACATCTTAACCCATGAAAATGCTTGGGGGTGGGGGGATATTGGAGATCAATGTGCCTACACTTCCAGGGTCCCTGCTTTCAGCCAACGACTGTATCCCCGATAGGCATATAGGCCCATATTGGATAGAAGAGAATTGGAGCAACTACTGTCTGGGTATGGAAGGGTTAATTTTCTGTGAAAGAATTGTTTTGGTACAATCTGCAGACAAGCCATGTGAGTTGTTGAGTGTTTCGTACCCAATAATGAAGGCGACAGTGATTTTTGAGATTTAAAAAAGTGTATACATCCTAAAAAAAATCTAAACAACAAACACCCTATCCTGGAAACTGAAGTATTTTGGCCATATCAAACGCCACGGTGGTTTATAGAAAACAATGGCGGATTGCATAGATCAGGGTAAGATTATCAGGGGACCAACCACCGCAAAGACGGCACAGAACAGAAGATGTTTATGTTTATTAAACGGATCATCATCATGGCATACGGTTTGTTAACTATGAGTGCTCCGTTCTACTTCTAGCTCAAGCCTGAGTCCGAAGAATCTCAGCGCAGTGCACAAACTCAAAAAGCACTGACGAGGATTCTGAAATATTTTTGGGTAAATTTTTTAAACTCCAAATTTTGTCCGGGTAGCACCGTTAAGCTAATCATTACGATTTCCAACTGCCAATTATTTTTTACGTGCTCAACACTACACACGGGCGTCTAATCTTACTACCCAGAGACCAGGGCACATTACTAGAAGTCTACGTGAAATAATCCCAGCCTTCACCGGGGTTTGAACACGGGACCTCCAGCACCCGAGACCACTCACCAACCCCCACACCCTTTTTTTCACCTTAGTAGGCAGAAAAGTGCATGAGGCGGGAGAGCAGGTGAGAGACTAAGATTTCTCCTTGCAGTCTGCCATAGGAGCGACGTTCAGTTACAGACCTGCTCCGCGATAACAATTTGGACCAGCGAGGGAAGCCTCGGTAGTGGAGTGGCTTAACGCCTGCTGGTACCACAGGTCTTTTGGTGCGAATCTTCATCCAGTTAGCTTCATTAACATCGACTTGCAGGTCGACCCGACCTACAATAGGTACCAGGTAATGTCTTAAGAAGCAATGGCGGCCTCGAGACGTTGACTACATTGCTAACCTAGTACAGATTGTTCTATTTTAAATATATATATATATATATTTATATATATGATTCTTGCATGGAATGTTCCATTTGAATAGAAGTGTTCTGTACCTTTCGCCCAGAGAAAGCGCAGAGCAAAAAAAAAAAAAAATCGCAGAAAAAAAACTTATTGATGGTGAATTAAATCAAGCATTTTCTATCTTCTTCTTCTTTTCTCTGCTCCTGGAATACCTACCTGGCGGCGTAACGACAGGAAGAGATCCCTGGTACAGGCCCTTATATTTGCTTCGTATACAGTACTTTGCCTTGTCTCTGATGTTTCTGCCGTCCATATCGGCGAGGTCAATCTCTGGCTCTGTTACCATTTTATCTGTATAACATTGCTCTCTGTGGTGTCTTGTCTGATCATTATTTCCCGTCATTTTTAAGATGAAATTTTTCGTTATTTGAAGCCCCACCCTGGCTCTTGCCAGGGGCCGCAATATAGTGAGACCATAAATATGACTAATTGGCTGAACGCGGTTTCTGTGACCTCTCCACGGTGTTCCTCATCCACATGGTGGCACATTGTGTCATCGGGTGCTTATTGCTTGTGTGATGTCCTGGTGGGGTAGAAAGTCAGTCAGTCTGTCCTATCTGATGCCAATTTTGTTACATAGCCACACCATTTAATTTGTCTACTTGTAAACTTTAGTACTGGTTCTGTGCCAACTCTCCTATCGTCCCTCCTAAGTCGATCTTTCCTCGTCACACCTAGCATAGCACGTAAACATTTCATTTATGGCTTGTTCTATGACAGACAATAAACAATGCCATTACCATCTGTGTTTACGGTGTATACAAATAAAACAGGAGCGGAGGTCTTTGGACCAGAGGATTGTTCGCCGCGAGAAGTGCTATAACCATGGACTGTGCCCCGACAGAAAACCCCAGAACCATAGCCATAATTTTAACCACGTCTCCTGCAGGGAACCAGGCATGCTAACGGTTCGGCCACGACTGGCTACAGCTGAGAGCATTTTTAACAATGCACATTGAATGTTAACTTAGCTTGTTTTTAATGCGATGATTAAAACTTGTTTGGATGAATTTTTCATTATTTCCTTTATGTTTTTTGAAAGTTTAGTTAATTGTGAACTCAAATCATTTGACTAAGAAAGTTTTTTTCCTGTATCTGTTTTTTTATGTAAGTGTATGTTAAGAGTGCACTGAGCCTTGCCAATAGGATTGTTTCCCGAATACATCTGCATCCAGAACTCTTCTTGGCTTCTTTTATGTTTCTGTTTTAAACTGAAGTCTTCGCTGATTTCAAGCAGAATAAGACAGATTATTGACTATTGCTGCGGCATACCTGGCATACGCTCGTGGCACCCAGTTTGAGAACCACTGATCTAGGTTTTTAGCCCATGAGGTATCAATGTTCAGCATACTTGAGTGTGCCTAGTTGGTAAACCTTTGGAAAGTTCGTTTGTTCTTTCGAAGAGAAGTGGATACAAATGATTAAAAAAACGTTTCGAAATCTGGTAATCACCATGGCAAACTATCCATATGTTGGGAGATATTCATCCCCCCCCCCCAGACCACACGTTATATCGTAACCGGTTTGTGGTACCACAGTATTTATGTCATATATGGCTATACATCCTACTGTACTGTAGCTGAGTTATAAGTCACGTGAGACACACATTCTATTCCTCCATACGTGGGCATTCTTGTGGCCACATCCATCTGTCGGCGGGCGTTGCGAATGTGATTAGTAATGCCGAGTGCCGGATTCGATCCCACCGTCTTCAGTCTTGCGTTGGTTTCGACAGAAAGAAGTGGTAAATACGGAAAATAACAATGACTTAAAAAAAAACACACACATCAATGCAGGCGTTGGTCCTGCAACACCTTGTAAAGAATACGCAAAAAACCTATATGGCTATGCGATTGAATGGATTTGTGCCTGTTTGATCCTCATCATCGAGATGTTAATCCTGCAGACTCAGTCCTAGAGCCCCTCTTCTCTTCCCCCCCCCCCCCCATAACATATTAAAAGATAGAAGTGTTTCTTGTGCAGGGTTACGAAATTACAGACATTTTAATTTAACATCCAGCAAATATTTAGAGATTTATTAAACATATCACATTAGGCACAAAATACCTTTAAAATACTCCAATCCATTTTACATTATAATTGATTTTACGCTTAAACTTGTTAGAGTTTGTACCGCCACTGCCCACTTACTCTCCACCATAAGTGATTTCGTTCATACTGACAGCTTTTGTTGTTACTTCCATTAATCATTCATTGAGACCACCGTACCGTCCAGCGACTTGGCCAGCACAAAGCTATTACCTTCACAAGCAGCTTGGCCGATGTGCCGTAACATTACCCTTACCTGCCTAAGCATTCCCTTGCCTTTGTCTAACCAAGACCTTTTGTAAGATCCCGCAGAAGGGCCTTGACTAAGCGTTCCCCCGCTCTCATTGTACTCTTTGTGTCACGCTCGTGGAGTCTAGAACTTTCTGTTTGTAAAGTTGAACTTGTAACCAAAGACAAAAAAGACACACCAAGACGGAGATCGACGTCTGACAGAATGATGGCAGATGAATGTGATGTCCCGCGATGATCAAATACATTTTAACAGTTTAGTGGAGGTTTTAGGTAAAGGCGGGGAAAAAGAGTCACTTTTTGTCAGGCGCGCTGAAATGCTGTAAGAATTTTCAGAAGGTTGAAAGTGGTCTATCTTCTTTTACCCCACCAGGACATCACACGAGCGATAAACACCCGATGACACAAAGTGCCACCATATGGATGAGGATCACCCGTGCGTGGAGAGGTCCCAGAAATCGCATTCAGCCATTAGACTGACTGACTTTCTACCCCACCAGGACATCACACAAGCGATAAACACCCGATGACACAAAGTGCCACCATGCGGATGAGGATCACCGTGGAGAGGTCCCAGAAACCGCATTCAGACAATTGGCCATATCGATGGCCTGCCTATATTGCGACCCCTGGCAAAAGCCAGAGTGGGGCTTCAAATAACAAAAGATTACGTCCTAAGAAGGATGTAAGGAATATATACATTACCAGCCATTAGACAAGTTGCATTACGGCCCCTGGCAAGAGCCAGAGTAGGGCTTCAAATGACAAAAACATTGCATCCAACAAAGGGATGATAAGATATGAAAGTGGTCGATTTTTTAAATTATTATTTTTTCTTCTGATATGGATATGCCGCATAATCTTCTAGTTCAGTAGCATAATAATATGCTGAACGGCAGATACATGTATTTTTGTGTGCGTGTGAGCATTACATGATAAGCGGCCCACAATGAGAGTGATTTCCCTTCCTAATGATGCCTCGATGTTGTGTAACACTTGCACAGGCTAAGCGAGTCGTATTTTTACTCCTTGCCAGCGACCGGCGATATCGCGTCTTCTATGATGTGAGCTTTTACTTTTAACGGTCCCCAAAAAAACACAACTGGGCCTAACCCAATGCCCCTGATTCACAGCTTATGTCCCACGACTGTATACAGACTCTATTATACACGATATCACGACCTTTTGTAGCTATATATTTAAATATAGTCTAAAGATGGACACATTTCAAATGGTCAGATTTCCGAACCAATACATACAGTACACAAATAAGGCAAGAATCCAGGCAAGAGTATGAGTTTAATTTTATACGAAAACGCCGCTGGAACTATGTCGGCCACGCCCTTAGAATGGATAAATCAAGCCTTCATTTGGACACCACAGGGGAAAAGATCTCATGGAAGACCAAGGGAAACCCTACGTAGAACTATCATCAGGGAAGGCTCGCTCATGGGCCACTCAAACATCCAAGACATACAACAGATTGCAACGAACCGCCATGCATGGAGAGTCATGACCTCCGCCCTATGTGCCGCACTCGACACAAGAGGAAAGACTAACTAACTAAAGATGGACGTGGCTATATACAGTCGTGCGACATAGTGCAAGCATTACACCAGATTGTGGCATCAATGGGAAGGGAAGTCACTCTCAATTCGGGCCGCTCAGCGTGATTAGAACCATTTTTTTTTAACACTACGGAAAGTATTTTTTAACTATAAACATCTTTTATTAAGATAAAAAAAACTTCCACACATGCACACTTACAAAATTCGCGATATCTCCGTAATGAAAATTAAAAATTTAAAAACATTTGTTTTATGGCTGACATTATCAGCATAACATTACATTAACCCTTTTAATCAGTCGTGTTAATTGTTTTTAATAATTAATTGATTCACTTTAAAATGAAATAAATACTGTAGGTCGCCCACGTTAGTTGACAAGGAGAAGGAAAATAATTAATTTTTTGGGACTGTAAATGTCATCATTATCATCATAACAAACGCCTCTTCTTACCATAAGAATGTTATTAATAATTAATATGTTTCTTGGTTGATTTTTCAAAGGCGGCCGTAAATTTAAAAAAAAAAGTTATGTAATTTAAAACTGCTATTTATTTTAATTTCACTACTTAGTATTAGTACTTATCTTAACCTTAACAAAGCTTATTCATTATGAGTCTTCTTCAAATAGTCAAGTCACAAACAGATACAGCGAGACATGTCAAGCAAAACAATGTGCAGTACATTACATTGTCTGTTCCCATAATTTATTAATAATATTAATGGGTCGAAGGTTAACAATCAGATATATCCCACGTGGCCAGTAGTCCTTCTGTACGCTAATCGATGAACATAATTATTTTCAAAACAGAGACACCAGACACGTGCGCAAACATTTAATCTAATGTTCCGTCCCTCGCAAAAACAAAAGTCATTAATTAGAGCTGATTTTACCTGTACATGGTGTCGCCGCTTATCCTTTGTCATTTCAGAATATGCCACACTTATTAGGTTGTAATAAATTCACCGAATCGATATGACAAACAATGTCACAGTGCGGCACACAAATCCGACCGTCACATTCAGAAATGACCGGATATGGTTGCGCAGGCATGATTGTAAATAAGACTGGTAGTCTTAGTTTCATTCAGCTTCATAGCAAACGGGTCACCCCATCTTTGCTCCGCTCCTGTGCCAACGAAAAATACACAGAATGTTTATCACAGTATTAGAATTGCAGTTCATCATTGATGGTAGCAGAAGTCGCCATTGTAAATAAGAAGCTTCGGTATGACAAATGACCATTATCGGATCACAGAACGGTTGGGATCATGGGCTCCGGAACCAGAACTTCTTTATGATGGTGTTGCATTATCTTTGCTTTTCAGTCAGTACATGTGTTTTGTGCACACTCATAAATGGTCGCCTTTAATCGATATGGTGTACTTCAGCATCATTCCAGACCCCTCCCCCTTTTCACAAATGAGGCCTCGGAACCCACCAGGGAAAGAGAGTAGTCACTTACATAGTAACACCCCTCCCCCCCCCCCCCCTCCTCTTTTCTACATTTACACTGATAGTTTCAGACATCCCAGTACCATTTATGTTAGCGTGCCGTTGATTTATCCAGTTGTTACGATATTTTCCGGTTTTGCCTCACTCTTAGTCTACTGTCACCCCCCCCCCCCACACACACACACACACACACACCCTCTCCTCGTGAAGAATAGTTCAGCAAGCAACTGTTGATCATTTTCTTTGCCATCGTGTGGAGCTCTGTACAAGGACATTGTAAGTATCATCAGCGTTTCTTAGTATGTCATGTTATTGTCCTTACATCACCTCTGGATTTAATGAAATTTGTATAGCTTTGTTATGCAATCCTGTTGCGTTCGTTAGTGCATGATTGTTGCCAGTATTAGGGCAGGTTTGCTGCATGTATTGGAACATGATCGTTGCCAGTATTAGGGCAGGTTTGCTGCATGTATTGGAATTTGATTGTTGTGTGTATTGGTGCAAGAGTGTTGCATGTATTAGGACACGATTGTATACTTTTTTTTCGGGGGGGGGGGGGGGGGACAGGATTG
This sequence comes from Candidula unifasciata, assembly GCA_905116865.2. Taxonomy (NCBI): domain Eukaryota; kingdom Metazoa; phylum Mollusca; class Gastropoda; order Stylommatophora; family Geomitridae; genus Candidula; species Candidula unifasciata. The sequence continues at coordinate 36,147 of CAJHNH020003985.1, forward strand.
TTGCCTGTTTTAAAGCAGAATTGTTGCACACGGTAAGACAGGATTGTTAAATATGTATGGGCAGGATTCTTGTATGTATTGGGGCAGGATTGTTGCAAATGTTAGTGCAGAATTGCAGCATGTGGTAGAGGATATGTACAGCCTACTATACTGGGTGTTCTGTTCAGGAATTAACCTTATAGAAACGGCTGCACTGACCCTGCTGTGCTTACCTTCATCATGGCTGATGAATTCAACACAAATAGTCATATCTGTATAAATTTAAAGTATTCATTATCTATCAGAGGCACAGAAAAACTTACAATGCGTCTGGTAGTCTTAGTTTCAGCTTCATGGCAAATTGGTCACCCCATCTTTGCTCCGCTCCTGTGCCAACGAAAAACACACAGAATGTTTATCGCAGTCCCTTGTGGAAAGATTGACAGACTACTGTCTCAGCATATCTAGCACACACTCGCATTAAAGCATATGGTAGCCATCCGAAGTGCTAACACAAACAGTCCAACATTAGAAATGCAGTGCACCATTGATGATAGCAAAACTTGTCGCCAACAGATCAGCAGTTGCCCACGCGATCAATTTTAATCACATACGGGCACCGCCAACATTGCACGACAGGCATCGCGCCATTTTCTGAATCTACAATTCACACCACCACGTTCGTCACAGTCGAAAAAACATTCCAAATGCAATCCGCAGCTCACAGTGTCACGTCATGCATTCAGCCCAGAATCTGGGCAACGAAACTATATCCAGTCTACAAATGGAGGGAAAATGCATCTACCACCGTCCGGCAGAAGCAAAATTTTGCCTCTGTTTCGAACAGTGCCGCTGCCTAGCGTCCATTTTGACCGCAGTCGTCATTACGTACTTTGCCAACTGGCATGAGCGATCCTGCCTCTATACATTCTACGATTTGCAACTGCGTGTTTCAGTTCGAGTGTTGACACCTCTCCATGCTATAACAAAAGGTTGTCAATAATCATCTAGTGATGTCTTCCTTTGTCTCCCTTTCCACATATCTTACCAGTGGTCACAACATGCTCCAGTTTCCTCTTTCTTTTTCTTCTTCTTCTTTTCTTCCACCTTGTACCTCATTGAAGTGTCGGGGGGGGGGGGGGGGGGGGGGAGATGTAATGTTTGTTGATGAGCTTTGTCTAGAGCACTATTAAAACTGGCGTTCATTTCTGTAAGGCTGTTCTTAATATCATCACTTCATATTTCCCGAGGTCTCTATACCCGTCGTAACGTTTTAGTATGGCTCGCTGTGGCAGATAGTGTCAGTGCATGCTTGTTAGGTGTCCAGACCACTTCATTTGTTGTTCTTTGATGACCTGTAAGACTGGCTTTATTCCTAGCATTCGTCTGATTTCATGATTTCGTATTCTGTCTTTCCTTGAAACTCCTGTAGCTCTTCTAAGGCATTTCATGTCTGTTGTCACAATTTTATGATCATTGGAGGATGTAAGTGTCCACGTTTGGCACTGATAGCATAATGTTGGCCAAAAAATAGTTTTGATAAGATTCACTTTAGTACTCCGAGGTATCTGCTTGTGTGTCAACAGGGGAGATAGTTGCCCCATTACTTGATTAGCTTTGGCACATCTCGAGCTAATTTCTCTGTCGTTTTCCGCCGGATGTAAAAATTGCTCCCAAATACTTAAATTCCGCTGTTTGTCTTAGGGTTTTGTTTTTAATTTTATTTCTAAATTGTCTTAATGTCTTTCTATTATCATTGTCTCTGTCTTCGTAGTGTTTAGTTTCCTCTTTGCACTCACAATTAGGTTTTGATTCATTCGATCAACTGACAATACTTTTGCATCTAATTCGTTAAAGTTTTTAGCCTACGGGTTTTCTCATTAGTATGGTGTGTAGTCTCCTCTTGCACCGATAAACGAATGCCATCTCCTTGGCATCTGATGCAGGCGTGCGGGATGACAGCCCGCTGTTCCTGGTGTCACTGGGATAGATTGAGACGACTGGTTCGAGCAACATCTCAGCGGTAAACACGTCTATGCAGCTCATCTCACAGGTGCTCAATCGGACTCACGTCTGCTGAAAGGGTTGGCCCGTGAAGGGTGAAAATGTTGTTAGCAGTAAGAAAATGCGTGGTCAAACTTATAGATTGGGGTCTGGCCTTTCCCTGTTGAAAAACAAACCTTTCGGCATTCCCCCATATGGATAGACATGAGGTCAACGAATTTCACTGAGGTGACGTTGTGTATCCAAGCGTCTTTCAATGGTCAATCAAAAATTGACTCCGTCCGTTGTGACTGATCATCTCTCACACCACTGCACCTCCATAACCACCCGGACAGCTTCATCGGTACAATTCTGGGTTATAGTCCGTTCAGAAATTCGTAAACACGTTTGCAGACTATTTTCTCAAAAACTGCCTGTTAAATTGTCGTGATATTTTTTCTTCCTCGTGTAGCCTTTGAATAAACTGCTGGACCGGAAGTCTCAAGAAGCAGTTCAACAAAAGAACCAGGCTTGGCTGGCCATGTGCAACTGTCACTGCTTGGATGGTCAGGCTGGAGTCGAACATGGAGAGGGGCACAACTTTGTTAGAAGATCTCAGTGCCATTTGTATTCTCTTAATCCAGCGTCTTCCCTATGCCTACAAAATTGGTCACCAGGCGAGGTGTGTGATGAACTTACATGTGGCGTTCTGCAAACCCATGACCAAGGCTGCTGTAATCTCTGTGTTTCATTAGCTGGAGCTGTTGGGGACCACTGAATACACATTCCTTAGAAGGGCTGGTGACGGAATCCATCAATTACGTCATTCATAATAAGTGTTTCAAAATGTTCTCAGCTTATCTTGCCCCGAAACAAATTATGCCAGATAAGCCCTACAGCGAGTGGAGGTTGGAAGTGTTGTCTGCTCTGTTGTTGGCTAAGTTGTCTCTGCATGGACTAGATACAAAATAAAGATTCCTGGCTGTGAAACTAGCAACGGCTATGGGTGCCAAGATGTAATCCTTCAAGGTCGGTGAAGATACTCTGTAGAAACCCAATACAATCAGTCAGTTGAGATAAAAGATTCGCCAGACATGTCACTTCAGTTTTCTCTAATTGCAGATTTGTGTCCCCTTTGTAAAATCCATTACATGACTGCTGCCTTTTGGGACTACATGCCACAAATGCATGTAGTCAGACACCTGAAGTCCAGCCACAAGCTACTGGTCTTCTTTGATCATGAGATACCCAGTAATTCCACTGGTAATCGGTTTAGAGCCAGTGTTTTGTGCACTGAGACAGATCTACGCCTTCACATCCACCTCCAGCTTCAGTTGGACTACCGCAAACCTTTTAACTTTGGTTTGCGTGACCTATCCCACTTACAGAAGGACTAACCTGTTTCTTTGATCAGGCAATCAGTTTTAAAGATCATGTCGAACAGTACCTTAGTCGAACTTTCTATAAACATTCGCATTGCATGACTGGAAAACTTAATGAAGAAGAAGAGCTTGGCTGAACAGAAGTACGGAACGACATTGATGCAGTCACACCTTCGTATTCATACATAAGAATAAGATTAGAATGTGCTAGAGATCATGAGAACATCCACGTTTTTGTCTTGAGGTTCCTGTACGACCGCAATCAGATCTTTTTGGAGAGAACCAGCAACTACAAAAATCTCAACGTCATCAACACCAGGCTCTTGACCAATTCCATCAGGACCACAGCATTGGCATCGTAAACACCACTGAAGTCGTCAGTCTATAAAACAAGTTCAAGGTTTTTCCTTCATGCCAAAGAACTGCATGGCTGTTGGGTGTACAGTCGTTAACTAAGGCAATCAGGTCGTTGCAGGTGCGTCGAACCGTTGGTTGAACAAGTACTTGTCAATATATATTATGTATTTTTGATATAGCTAACATTAGACATACCACTGTGTAATGTATTTTTGTGCGAGTACAGATCACTTGAAATTTATTACAGATTGATTCCAGTCTGAAAAGTGAGTCCAAATTATGGCTAGGTGTTTTATTACACTTGCTAAATAGAATAATAAGCGGTTGGTTAAGTGGTGAAAAGGAAGCGGCTGGCTTCTTCTTCTTTCTTCTTTTATCTACTACCTGAAGGCTTTACGGTGTCAGGACAGAAAGAAATCTTTTGTTGGCTTCGTATAAAATACTTTTCAGTGTCTCTGATATTTCTGCGGTCCATGTTCTGCGTGGTCGTCCTCTGGTTCTGTTATCTCTGCATCTGCATACATAACTCTCTGTGGTGCCCTGATTGCTGCTTATCTTGTAACAGTTTTCCGTATCATCTTAACTGTGACTGATCCACTTGAACTTGTAAGACCAGGTTTCAAGATCCTCGCGTAAAGTATGTCTGCGTTATGTGTCCATGCTTGGACCACCTTTTTCAGATACCTCATTTCTGAGGCCTGAAGCTAGCTTCTGTGAGCTGTTGTCATTGCCCATGACTCGCGTCCGTTAGGTCAGGACTGGCAGATGGGCAGAGCGGGAAACATATCAATTTTTGTCCTCTTACCATTTTCTCCTTTGCTGAGAAACCCCTGGTTTGCGGCCAGGAAAAGTCTCACAGCAGCTGCTTTTCGAGTAGCCAGCTCTGTCTTAATGTCTCCATTCTGGTCTGTTACAACTCCAAGCTACTTGAAATGGCTGACCTGCTACAATGTATACTATCCCACCATGATCTGGTGTTTACTTACTTTTACTTTTTCCTTCCACGTATGCCGCTAAGCGTTGTGGGGAGATGCAAGTTCCTGTCATAAGCAAGGCGGGCAGCATCTGATGTTCTGAGGCCATGCTTTTGGCAGGTTTCGGAGACCCCGTCAATCCACATTTTCCTTGGTCTTCCTCTTGCCTTATATCCTGAGCTTCTTTGGTTGAAAATTTGTGATGTTATTTGGTCATTTTTCATCCTGGTTAGATGTCCAAACCATTTCATTCTTTGATGTTCTATGTAGTCTAAACATGGTGTAGTTTTGACAGTGTTTCTAATGTCTATGTTCTTTATCCTGTCTAGTCTGGTCTTATTCGCTGCTTTTCTTAGACATTTCATTTCACAAGCTTCTATTTTTCTTTCATGGGTCTTGTTGATTGTCCATGTCTGGCACTGGTAGCAGAGTGTGGGAATGAAGATGGTGTTTATCAATTGTCTTTTGGTCTTCATGGTTATATCTGGATGTTTAAGCAGAGGTGATAGTTGGTATGTGACAGCATTTGCTTTCTGTATTCTTGTTTCTATCTCTCTGTCCATTCTTCCATCCTCTGTAAATACTGCCCAAGTATTTGAACTCTTTGGTTTGCTTGATTTTGGCACTTCCAACATTTATATTCAGTGGCCTGTGTGTTCTGCTGATCTTCATAACTTCTGTTTTTTTCTGTACTGATTCTCATATTATGTTGTAAACAGCTGTTCTTGAGAGTAGTCAGATGTTCCTGTAGATCATATTCATTTTGATACAGTATGCTTTGATCATCAGCAAAAAGTAATTCGTTTATAGCATACACGTCTGGGTTTGCTTCTACAGTGATCTTATCCATGTATGTTACGATCTGGTGTTACTTGAATAATATGTTAACTTTATTTTGAGCGTCGTAGCCGTATTTCTGATTCTCACTGTAAATGGGTATTTTTTTTTTTTTATTTTTTTTTTTACAACAGTGGAGGGTGCTAAGACTGTAATGATATATTGCTGACTGACTGACTTTCTACCCCACCAGGACATCACACAAGAGATAAACACCCGATGACACAATGTGCCACCATGTGGATAAGGATCACCGTTGAGAGGTCCCAGAAACCGCGTTCAGCCATTAGACCATATTTATGACCGGGGCTATTTTGCGGTCCCTGGCATGAGCCAGAGTAGAGCTTCAAACAAACGAAAAATTGCATCCTAAAAATGGCGGCAGGATTTCGTTTTAAAAAAAAAAACATGATATATTGCTGATGTTTCAAAAGTCGAATTGTTCGACAGCTGGAATCGTAATTAGTACAATCCTTTTTCCACTATGGATCCTAGACCATCAACCAATTCAGGCAAAGTCTCTTTATAGTTTGGGATTTCTTTTTTTTTTTAAACCACAGAACAAACAAACAAAAACAAAAAAGAACTAAGCTTCAAAAGTTCAGCAAGACTTGAAACGGCGACCGTAGGGGACGCAATCCATTGTTCGTTTATGTTTATCTAATAATATTCTTTAGTATTTACGGCGACCGTTTGCGTTCAAATAATAATGTTCTTTAATATTGTTTGAGGACGTACACTGTCAAATGTTATAATCGTCACTCAGTAACTTCACATACTGTACACAAACGTTGCCAGCCATGTTGGCATCATCAACGTAAAGAAAGGATTGCGTCCCCTACCTCGAGGTGTAAAAAAAAAAACGTATGTTGCGTCCACAACTGCACAAATAAACCGAACGTTTTGACCAGAGAGTGACTTTTTGTTTATTTGTACACTATCTACCATGTCGATACGGAAGGCAATTTTTCGTTTTTTTAAAGCACCACCCTGGTTGTAGCCGGGAGCACTAATATAACCTAACGGTTGAACTGGATTTCTGGAACCTCTCCACGGGTGATCCTCATCCGCAAAGTGGCACTTTGTGTCACCAGGTGTTTTTCGCTTGGTGGATGCCCTGGTGGGGTTGAATCTTACTTACACACCTTTTGTTACACTTCATAGTTAATGGTGGTGGTGTATAGGAGTGTGAATGTGTGTGTGTGTGTGTGTGTGTGTGTGTGTGTGTGTGAGAGAGAGAGAGAGAGAGAGAGAGAGAGAGAGAGAGCCTGTTTGTATCTATGGTGTTTTACAGGATGAGGCACCCAGTCCCAATCCTACCTTTAGTAATCTCTTACGACAGGCCTGACTGGGTGCAGTGTTGTTATTCATTGCTTACCACCCTAAAAGCGCCGGTAACATACGGAAGAATGAGTAGATTAGATAGATATTACAGGCAACTGGCTTCTGTGTATATCACAAACGTAATAACATTCAGTGTGAAAGTATACTTAGAGAGACCTTAAAACATTCCAGTGAATTAAAAGTAGTTTATTCATTGGAATGTGTTTAGGTCTCTACCTAAATATACTTTTGCCCTTAACGTTATTGGCAACACGCTGTGCTGATGAGATACAAAGTGAGAAAATATGTTTATAGAAAGTCCTTTCTAAAAAAGCTTTGATGCCCCTGACTTAGACGTTGCAAACATGCATTGTAATTCCCATTTACACAATTAAATTTCAGCTGAGAGAGATTTGCCAACAGACAGCTTTGTGTAAATTTCGACAATGGTACCGAGAACCGACCGTTTACAACAATGCCAACCTTCTGTACTTAGTTAGACCTGCCTAGTGAAACCACAAACAGCTAACACGTGTTGCTGGTTCTGCGGTGTCCTGTTTAGAATTCACAGCTAACTTTTCTAAAGAACACACTTGGCAAAATAATCTGTGGGAGGCCTAAAGGATACAAGGCTGAGAATCAGAGAAGCGAATATTAGAGGAAGTACATGAATTGAGCTGTAGAAGAAGGAAGAAGAAGAAGAGGAGAAAGAGGAAGAATACATCAGCCACAGTTTGCTGTTTGGTCTAGATATGTGTATAAAAATATGATATTCCAGGACCTAATTTGGGGGTGGGGGGGGGGGGGGGTAGACCCACTGTCACCTTAGATTATGTCATAAGAAGTGACTAATTATGTGTGTGTTTCCTTTGAAATCAGAACTAATCCACCTGAGATGCAAGAAACCAAGTCTGTACACAAATAGGCCAGACATGGGATATGGATGTGAACACAAAGCACAAGTCCTGGAATAAAACAAAAATCCAGAAGTGGACGAACAACCAGCACTTCCCACATGAATGTACTGATTCTATGAGCATGATCTGGTGTCCTGAGGCAGGCTATGAACACAGTGACTTAATCCTAGGCTACCACCACCCATTATCGTTTCTACACAATTCCCATTTTTATCCTAGACTACTACTTTCCATGGATACTTCTAACCGAGCTCCCCCCCCCCCCCCTCTCCAACAAAAAACCGTACACCTATTGCTACGACCTCCCATTGGATCATTTAAGCTACCAAGTGGGCATTAATTATAGCTTTACTTAACCTTCTATTGGCTTATGTGTAAGCTAGTATATACCATAACTGAATAGAAAGAGTTTAATTACGTACATGCCGGCAAGGAAAGATTAAAGGCATCTATGTACTATTGGACAGTGAAAAGCAGAAGATAAAGCAGCACCTATTACGTCTGAGACATATATACCAGTATTTTGCAAGGTTAGTTGCGAATCCTTTACAGGACATTGCAGAACCAACCAATCCAGCCCCTGGCTGTTGTGTGGTTTTTCTAGGCAAATTTACGTCCAGTAGTTTGCCCTTACTTTCTGGACGGTCGGCTTTCTTGATACCACTTCCGAAACCACCGCAAGGTGCATGGCCCGCAGCTGGGATCGAACCAGGTATCCCGGCATTACGAAGCGTTGTAATTTGCAAGAACAGGTGAAAATTAATCTAAAATAGACAATAAGAACCCAACGTGTATCCATTTTGTGGCCAAGAAAATCATGCATGTAAAAAGGCCCATAACACAGCCTCAATCCGCGATAACTTCAATTTTTTCTATCCCAAATAGTTTTACCTGTGTTAACTAATATTTTAAGTCAGAAGGAATAAAGTAAGAAATAGGAAATAAATGGTATGATAGAAACACTAACGATAAGCTTTGAGTGAGAACAAAGTGAATCAAGAAGTGAGGAAAAGAGGCTGGCCTTGGATAGGACACACACTGAAAAAACCTGAGAACAATATAACTAGAAAGGCTGCTGAATGACGAATCGACATCACAGCACCCAGGACATCCCCATCTTCAGCAGCAAGCGAAGATTTCAAATTCTGATGGTACCAGTTACTGTCTGAGAGTATATATGTCTCACTTTTTCCAAGAGTGTCAAGCGCTGGCCAGATCCCCTTGTAGCTCCTGGCAGCCCTTTTATTCTCAGACCGTAATCGACTATCTATGCTTTGGCATTATTCACTCACTCTCAAAAGGCTATTACAATATTTAGCTTGTCATATATCAATTCACCACCACTTGGTGAAGAACCGGCAGGTCTATCCGCCTGCACATTTCCCAAGACACCAGCATTATCTGGAGAAAATATCCAAAGGATGCTAACTACCTGGAACCTTTGAAGTGATGTTTGCCACTCTGCACGCCGTCTCAACCTTTCTCAACATGCTCTGTGAGTCAGTTACAATGATGGCATGTGTGTACAACTGATTCTCAACCCAGCCAAAGGCAGAAGTGACTGCCTTCACCTCCATTATCAAACTAGACGTTGTGATATCATATGCCAGGCTTTGTGCACCGAGCGATGTCTATTCGCCTTCACCCTCACTCACTTCGTCCGACCCTCAAGAAAGAGCATCTGTATAGATAATCACATCACTTGGGCAGGAATTGTCATGAATCATTTGTTGAACTTCTGATTCAATCTGGCCAGTCGTTGCACTCAGGACCTAACGTGATTAGAACCCTACACAAGTCTGAAACCAGTTTGAAAACCTTGACCCACTCCTCTCCTCGCTAAAAATTATCAAGCCTTCACACGTCTGATTGTGTCTTATGTCTGTGCCATTCAAAACCGTTCTCTTTTCAGTTCGTGACCCTTAGCTTTACCCAGGGATGCATGCAGGAGGTGCCTCTTATCCGCTGCTACTCTGAGATATGACTTTGATTGCAGAACATTGATCCTATCTGCAATAGTAGGCAGGGCAGGAATATATCGCATACATACTACTGGGGTGTCTCTTGTACATCCCCGAATTACCCGCATGACTTCATTCTATATGCGTTCAAGTTTCATCAGCTGACTCTTTGATATAGTTAGCATGCCAAGCCCATAATCTATCACCGACAGGATCACAGGCTGAAACATTGTGAACAAAATTTTTTGTTCCATTTCCATTGCTGTCATATGATCCACATGATCCCTGAAGGACAGACTTATGTCAAAAATGATACCCAGGTACCTCAGTTTGCTTACTCGTGTAATGTTACTGTTTTTAACTGTGAGGTACGGAACATTAGTTTTTACAACTATTGTCCAAAACAGCTGCCTTTTCTGAGCTGATGACAAAACGCCTTTCTGCACACCAGTCAGTCATTTTGTCTACAGTTGCTTGTTGCTCATGGGCTATCCGTCGCCTATCTCTTCCCTGCCTATATGCAAGAATATCGTCGACAAATGTCAATATTCTTCCAAGACCTAGTGCTTCAAGTTATGCAATCTTGATTGCTTACAAATTAAAGAGCACCTGTGGAATTGCAGAACCCTAGGGTAGTCCTAGTGCACTGTTACATGGTTCTGAGGTGCATGTACCCAGGCGAAGGATAGACCAGAGTCTTCAGCTGGTAAAATATGTAAACAAATTACAGCAACAACAAAAGTTTCACTGAAAAAAAATTATTTATTTATTATTATTTATTTGTATTTTATAAAGTAAATGAAAAACAGTTTTAGATGAAGAATGTGACTGCCTTAAGCATAAGGCACTAATTATTTTTTACCAACTTTTCTAACTAACTGTTAACAAAATTGTTAATTAATTAAGTAAAAGTAAAGTAAAGATCCCTTTTCACGCCTTTCGGCGCATCGGGCATATGGGCAGAGCGTCCCATATTTTTACAGACCATCAGCACTCTGTGGGTAATGTGAAATAGCTGACAGGTCTTTTTATTCATCTGAAAATGAAAGAAAAAGAAGTAAGCATGTTTTTTTAAGTATAAAAGTCATCAAGTGTGCTGCATGCCAGAAGCAGACTTGTGTGTGCAACATACATGATGTCATCTGTTCTCTCGGTCTCCCTTTACCTCTTTCCATCCAACTTTCCTACTGTCATCATGTACTCCAGTTTTATCCTCATCACATGACCTAAGAGCTTAGTGCTTGGCTAATTTTGTACACAGTGTGTGTACCCTTGGTCATGACAAGATTAACATTTATTTAAATCATGTATTCATGCTTATTTATTAACTGTTAAATGTGTGCGAAAAAGCTGTGTGGCAATATGTTGCTTTTTGCCTTAAATTTTACTGACAAGGAGACTTTTATATTTTAAATACATTTTTAATAGTCTTTTATCAAAAGTATCATCACTCAAAATCCTCAAAATTAGTTGGATGAGATGGAAGGGATCTGGTAAAAAAAATTAGTGAGAAAAATACAAAAATATACTCTGGTGGTGAGAAACATGAATATCACACTTTTATTTTATTTATTTGTATTTCATTGATCCTGAAACCATGAGTTGTAAACCTTCAACTGTGTGCTATGGATATCGCAACCCTTCATTCCATGACAGATACCATAAATCAGGGAGATATGTAGCTTTTCTGCCTACCTGGACCGCAAGTAGTTCGTCACCCAGTCGCCGAGCAGGCTGGTTTAACCAATTCAGCTAACGAGCTGGGAGAATTTCATACAAGTATATTCACCAACGACAGACAGCAATGAAGCACCTAACAGATTTTATGATGATGTCTAAAGAGCATTATCGCAAACTAAATCACAAGACATTAGAACAATAACTGGAGATTTCAACGCAAAGGTAGGAAAAGAAATAATGGAAGACGTAGTTGGTGATTATGGCTAAGGTACGAGAAATGACAAAACAGAATGGGCAAAAGCAAATTATATGATGATTGGAAACATCTGGTTTCAACAGCACAAGAGACGACTTTACACATAGAAAAGCCTCGATAAGAAAACTTTCAACCAAACAGACTACACAATGATTTCTAAAAAATAAAGAAATGCATTAATAAATATGAATACAATGCCTAGTGCTGACTGCAATAGTGGTTACATCCCACTTTGTGGATAAGTAAAAGTCAGACTGAAGAGAGGGAAGAAATAGATTAAAAATATAAAACTTGATAAAGATATCCTGCAAGTGGATACAGAAATTCAAGAACAATACAGAGTGCTTGTGAAAAACATACAATGCAATATCTAAAATTCAAAGTATAAATGAGCAATGGGAAATGTTAAAATACTCCATTCAGCAAACAACTATTACCGGATATGAAACAAAAAGCTTTGAAGAAATGTATGACTGACGAAATTTTGCAGTTTGTGGACTAGAGTAAACAAAATTCTAAAAACCACAAAGAACAATATGACAAGATGCACAGAGGGATCAGAGCTTAATGAGTAAAAGCTAAAGAAAAGCTGTTAAATAAGCAATGCAACAAAACAAGTAAATTCCATTAAAGATACAAAAAGTATGCACAAGCAAATCAGCGATTTGACAGGGAAGAAAAATACAGAATATCTTAAAAAAAGAAAAAAAAAAAGGAAAGGTACTGATGGACAAACGTTCTGTAATAAGGAGATGGAATGAATGCACACAAGAATTATATAATGGAGAAAGAATAGATTTAACAGCCGAAAGTAACCTAGAAGAACCACCCATACTGAAAGAAAAAGTCTTCGATGCTATCAAACATATGAAGAAAGGAAAAACAGCTGGACTAGATGGGATTACAATATAGGAAATGGAAGTACTCAATGAATTTGGAGTTGGCATACTGACTAAACTGTTAAAAGATATTTAAAACAGTGGAGTATACCTAATGATATGTTGAAGTTTTTATTTATGGCACTCCCTAAATGGCCTAGGGCAAATGAATGTGATTAATTTCATACAACCAACCTAAAAACCATGTTACAAACTGTTACTGAGAATAATTATGAGAAGAACAAGATTGAAAATGGAAATGAGTGAAAAGCAGTATGGTTTTGTAGAAGAGAAAGGTACAAATAATGCAATATACACATTACGAACATTAGAAGAAAGATCAACGGAGAAACAGAAAAACATATTTGTGCTTCACAGATTATACCAAATCTTTTGAAAAAGTAAAACATGATGATACAATTGTTGAAGGAAATTAACACTGATGGAAAAGATCACAGAATAATTAAAAAAATATTTACTAGAAGCAAGAAGCAGCAATTAAATTGGGAAATAAAGTAGGCAGTTATGAAGAGATAAAGCAAGGAGTGTGTCAAGGATGTGATTTGTCACCGGATCTCTTCTCTTTCTATAATGAAATAATAATGAGGGAGGTCAAGGATAAACCAGGAATACTAATTGGAGGTTATAATATAAACAATCTTCGTTATCCAGATGAATACAGTATTAATAGCTGAAAACGCAGAAGACATACAACACCTATTAGACATTGTGATATCAAAGAGTGCAATAAAAGGACTCTCCTTGAATGCAAAGAAAACAGAAACAATGGTTATATCAAAGAATGGGATAAATCCAAAATGTGACACAGCAAAAGAAAGGGAACTTGCTTAACCAAGTCAATAAATTCAAGTATTTGGGACATTCATAACATCAGATGGACAATGTGTGACGATGTGAAATTAAGAGCAGAGTTGGCCAGGAAAAGGCAGCACTTTAAAAGATGAAAATATCTTATGTAATAAATCACTCTGATTAAACATCAGAAAACGAGAAATGAAATGTAATATCAAGCCTTTTTGTTGTTGTATGGCAGTGAATCTTGGAATGTGAGCAATCAAATTAAGAGTTAAGAATACTTTGCGACTGCTAGAATAACCAACAATGATTGCCTGGAAATGGCTAATGGAAGTAGAACATAATATACAACAATGAGAAGGAGCAAACAAAATTCTTTGGTCATTTGATGAGAAAAGCAGCACTGGAAAATATCATGACGACTGGAAAGATCACTGATAGAAGAGGCAGACCAAGAAAAATTATGGTCAATGGCTTGAGACAGTTGCATGTGGGAATATCATCAGTGGAATTGATCCAGAACACCAAAATATCAAGTTCTGTCGAGATGCAAGCACTTGACAATGATGATCATCATCATCACTAGGTGCCCTGTCCTATAAATCTAATAATTTCTCACAGCCGTGAACTTATAAACAGCCATGCCAAGATATCCCGGCAAAAGTGTTAGCGTACCTACTTTTTTTCTCTGCCTCTAGTTTGATTCATATGGCAGTCTTATGGTACTTGTTGTGCTATGGTTGTTTTCCTGGGTATAACTATCATTAACAAAATTGAGCTGGCTTTCAGAGAATGAAGAATTATTCATTCTCTTAAGGAAAAGAGCAATATAAACACGAGCAACCACATTGTCCACTCATACAAATTAAGGTAAAGGACCCTTTTCCACTCCTCTAGGCGCATAGGGCATATAGGGCTAGACTTATATTTTTTAAGATCAGTTGGCATATGATGGGTAATGTGGTCATCATCACGCCAACCGCCTTTACTTCCCACAACTGCACCTGGTACCTACTCAAGGCTGGGTCAACCTGGAAGCCAAGGTCATTTTTGAATAAAGTCAGGCTCCGCCAGGGAGTGTATCCACAACTTTCCAATCCGCAGGCGAGCGTCTAACCGCAACACCATGGTGACTCCCATTCGTATTAGGACATCAGGACGTCCCATAATGGGAATATGGTTAACTGGGGTAATACTGTTTGGGAGTTTTACAAGTATCACTGGTTTCATTTTATGTGAATACTTCAATGCTGTTTAATTTATGGAAATTGGATACAGGAGTACGAGTTATATCCTGATGCATTATATAGTGTGAGATGTGTGTGTGTGTGTGTGTGTGTGTGTGTGTGTGTGTGTGTGTGTGTGTGTGTGTATGCATATATAGGGGTGTGTTACGATGAGTGGCAGATAATCAAGGCACTGTGTATTAAAATTAACATGTCAGAGTAAATTCACTGTGTGTGTGACTTAGAAGTCTGGTAGAGCCACAGCTGGACGAGGCCCAGTGCGGCTTCAGAGCAAACCGAAGTACTCAAGACCTTATCTTCACACTGAGACAGATGAGTGAAAAAGCCCTGGAATATTAAGAGTGAGATTCACTTATGTTTTTTGGATCTGGAAAAGGCATTTGACAAGGTACCCTGGAACAAGCTCTCTGGGACTGCTTGGCAGGGAAAACTCCCAGCACCCCTGATCAGTGCAATACAGAGTTTCTACAAAAGTGCAGAAATTATGTAAGAACAGCAGACCAAAAGTCAGAAAAGAATTTAAGACCACCAGCGGTGTTATGACAAGGTGATATTTCTCTCACACCTTAACCTCTTCATTCTTATGATGGATGATGTCATCAAGACCTGTAAGGAGAGACCAAGAAGTAGTACTCTGTAGGGTACTGGAAGATGAGACCAATCTGTATATCAGAGCTAGGGCTTTTGCAGACGATGTGGCCCTGATAGCTAATCAGAGGCCACACCTCAGTGTACAACTTACATTGTCTGGAAGGAAGAGCTTGAAAAGAAAGGGATGACCATCAGTGTCTCCAAAACTAAAACCATGGTGATCTCAAGAGAGGAGAAGAAACACACAGATCATGATGGGTCAGTATGCGTTTGGAGGTTAACCAGTTCAAATACCCTTGGGGTTTATTGACCCAAAAAGGAGGGATTAAAACTGAGCTGGCTACACAAAACACTGCTGGGAGACTCTTCCAGGCCATAAAACCCAGGGGGTTTTTAGCAAAAGAGAAATTGGCAAGAGGAGAAAAAGGTGTTTACCGCTCTACCTATGTACCGTCCCGACC
>CAJHNH020003986.1:0-10000 GCA_905116865.2 Candidula unifasciata
CGCTGAATATAGCTGGTCTTTGGAATCTTATCTGGCAATCTCACCTGCTTTTTCTAATGATGTAGTTTTGATGATAGTTTTTATTCTACATTTTTTAGTTCTAACTGTACCGGCAAAACTGGAGAACAATAGGAGATGGAAGGAAAACTCAATGTTTTGCAAATTGTTGTGGGGTATTTTTTAACATCACATGGATAAGTTCACGAAAACGAACGATTAGGAAGACGTATGTGCGTTGTTGTTAACCCCATCAGGACCGTACAACCGCGCGACCAACATCCGATGACACAAGAGCCCCTATTCAGACAGGAATTAGCCCAGGCACAAGTCCTAGAACCCTGTTCAAACCTATAGATTGGGTTACATTAGCGCCCCCCCCTCCCCCGGAAACAGAGTGGGGTTCAAAATTACGAAAAAATGAGTCCTATATAGAGAAGGGGATTAGTTTTCATTATAAGGGGTGCGTCTGGGCACAAGCTGGTAACTCTCAGTCCGCCCACCAGTGGGATGCAAATCTTTTGTTTTTTGAAGCCCAGCCCTATAGCCGGACCTGAAAATATGGCCCCAAAAGGCTGAAAAGGGGTTTCTGAGGGACCTCTCTACGGGTGATCCTCATCCGCATGGTGGCACTTTGTGTCACCGGTTGTTTATCATTCTGTGTGATGCCCTTGTGGGGTACAACTTACCTACATACAATTCAACAGCTAGTAGCAACAGTTGGAGGGGGGGGGGGGGGGGCGACGTTGATGGTGATATATGGCGCGCATTCATTTCCAGAACCACAAAAAACATCAGTTGAAATATAAAAAACAACTGTACTGAAGACACAAGGAGACCAAGATAAACTCTACTAACAACATTGATGGAAATGGTCAAAAGCAATTTAATGCATTCGATTTACAGTATTGAACATAAGAGTGAAGATATTAGGAATAATTTGGTGATTTCTAAATATCCTACCCCAAACAGGGAAAAGCCACAGGTCAAAGGGACAGTTTATAATACTTCGGGGGTGGTAGATAGGCTGCATGCAGTCGTGGGACTAGGGTTGCATGCAGTCGGGGGACTTAGGCTGCACTCTTTCGTGGGACGTAGTAGGTTGGAGTTAGGGCCAGTTCTAGATGTTTTGGGGTCGTTAAAAGGATCAGAAAGCGGTCATCCAGTCTTACCACCCTCTAAAATGTTTGACTGTCATGTGACATCATCTGGGTGTAGGATATTACAAAATAACTGAATAATCTTCTAGAAAACCTATATGACGAAGCAAACGGCACAGCAATATGGTGATTTCAATCCTCTTTTTTGATTTCAATTTCACTTTTGAGACATCCCATTACAAGCTATGGAATTCTCCACTTCTACAACCTTTTACACAAAAGTGGGTGAAAAAGTGGACATCATCTGATAAAAGCCACTATACCAAATGCAATACTTATCCAAAATTTTATATTAATTTAAATGACAAAGTCTGGATACAAGCGATAAGACATTCTCAAAACTGAAGCAATTTCGTCCATCAAAGATAACCGCAGATTTGTGCTGTTAAAAAATGCAAGGTTCAGACGGGGAATATAGAGATAGGGTTCATGAAAAAAAACAAAACAGCACACTCATATTTCCTTATATGGCTGCCTTTTTATACATTATCTTTGGCATCCTGGAGTAAGGGGCCGTAACAATTTCGAAATGGTTTGATTTTGCAAAGGGGAAACAACTTCGTGATGTCGCGGAGTTAAGGTTAATAAATCAGACTCGGGGAAAGTTTGGGGAAGGTGGTGATCGATAAATCAGACAACAAAACAGATTTCTGGTGTCTGCGATGAGGGTGTTTGTTTTTCTGTTAAATGTGAAGAGATAAATGTGTAAACTTGTTGTGTGTTTGTTGTAAAAAGGAAAATGAAGTGCTATGGTGGCCAAATGATAGTAGTTTGATTGTCAGTAAGAAAGCTATATATATTAATAGTCGTACGTCCTTCTTAGGACGTTATTTTTTTTTTATTTGAAGCCCCACTCTGGCTTTTGCCAGGGGCCGCAATATAGGCAGGTCATCATTATGGCCAAATGTCTGAACGCGGTTTCTGGGACCTCTCCACGGCGATCCTCATCCGCATGGTGGCACTTTGTGTCATCGGGTGTTTATCGCTTGTGTGATGTCCTGGTGGGGTAGAAATTCAGTTCAGAAAGCTATTTTACGTAAATATCTCTTGTCATCCCTTTGTGGGATGCAGTGTTTCGTTATTTGAAGCCCTACTATGGCTCTTGCCATTGGCCGCAAATTAGCCCGGCCATAAATATGGCCTAATGGTTGAACGCGGTTTCTGGGACCTCTCCACGGCGATCCTCATCCACATGGTGGCACCTTGTGTCATCGGGTGTTTAGCGCTTGTGTGATGTCCTGGTGGAGTAGAAGAAGTGGCAGTGTCCCTTAATGTGCGACGTAATTTTTCGTTTTTGTTACAATGCTCCACCGTGGCTGTTGCCAGGGCCGCTATATAACATAACGGTTGAATGCGGTTTCCAGAACCTCCCCACAGGTGATCCTCATCCGCATGGTGGTACCATGTGTCAGCGGGTGTTTATCGCACTGTGTTATGTCCTAATGGGGTAAAATTTACATACTACTTGAGTGATTGTCTGAGTTCTTTTTTTTTAAATCGAATTTTCTTCACTATATTCGTTATCGTTATCATCAAATGTCTACAAAGACGGCAGGATAAACACACACACACACACACACACACACACATTTTACCCCAAGACTCTTTGAGGCGTTACGTATTCAGTCTAAGGACAGGGAGGGCACAACAGACTTTACCAATCTTAGGACAGGGCACAACAGACTTTGCCAATTTAAGGACAGGGCACAACATACTTTGCCAATTTAAGGACAGGGCACAACATACTTTGCCAATTTGACAACAGGGCACTACATACTTTGTCAATCTAACTACATGGCACTACATACTTCGACTATTTAGGGACAAGGCACAAGAGACTTTGCCAATCTTAGGACAGGTCACAACAGACTTTGCCAATCTTAGGACAGGTCACAACAGACTTTGCCAATCTTAGGACAGGTCACAACAGACTTTGCCAATCTTAGGACAGGTCACAAGAGACTTTGCCAATCTTAGGACAGGGCACTACATACTTTGCCAATTTTAGGACAGGGCACAACAGACTTTGCCAATTTAAGGACAGGGCACAACAGACTTTGCCAATCTAAGGTCAGGGCACAACAGACTGCCAATCTAAGGTCAGGGCACTACATACTTTGCCAATTTAAGGACAGGGCACAACAGACTTTGCCAATCTAAGGTCAGGGCACAACAGACTTTGCCAATCTAAGGTCAGGGCACTACATACTTTGCCAATCTTAGACATGGCAAACATACTGCCAATCTAAGGTCAGGGCACTACATACTTTGCCAATCTAAGGTCAGGGCACAACAGACTTTGCCAATCTAAGGACAGGGCAAAACAGACTTTGCCAATCTTAGACATGGCAAACAGACTTTGCCAATCTAAGGGCAGGACACAACATACTTTGCCAATCACAACATACTTTGCCAATCTAACGGAAGGACATAACAGACTTTGCCAATCTAAGGGCAGGACACAACAGACTTTGCTAATCTAAAGACAGGGCACAAAATACTTTGCCAATGTAAGGACAGAGTACAACAGACTTTGCAAACAAATGTTCAAGATTTTCGATGGAGAAAATACGGAGAAGTGCAACTGCCAGAAGTGGGCGAGCAACCAAGACATTCAGCTGGAGTTCACAGCCATGACCTCGACAAAGGTGAAAAGAGGGTGTTTGTAAGATCAGACGTAGCACTAGACTGCAGATTACCTAGTAACTAGTAGAAGTACATTTTACCCTACTAGTATAAACACCCGATGACACATTGTGCCACTATGTGAATGGGGATCACCCCTGGAGAGGTCCCGAAAACTGCGTTTAGCCATTAGACCATATTATAGCCCGGCCATATTGCGCCCCTGGCAAAAGCCAGGGTGGGGCTTCAAAATAACGAAACATTGCATCCTACAGGAGGATGGCGGGAACTCTTTGACCTAGTAACCTTTTGTTGTGCTCCAATATACCTGTTAAAGGACCCTTTTACTACCGTTAGACATATAGGGCTATACCTATATTTTATAGACCAATCGCCACTTAGCGGTGAAGTTGTCAGCATCACACCCGGCTGCCTTAAGATAACAGGACTGCACCTGGTACCCACTTAAAGCTGGGTCAACCGGGAGCCAAGGTTGTCTTTGAAGAAAGGTTAGATTTGTTGCGTATCCTTTACAGGACGTTGCAGAACCAACCCCAACAGCCCGTGGCTGTTGTGTGATTTTTCTAGTCAAATTTACGTCCACAAGTTTGTCATTGCCTTCTAGACGGTCGGCTTTTTTGTTTACCACTGTCGCAACCAATGCAAGGCGCATGACCCGCAGCTGGGATCGAACCTTTTGAAGAAAGACTGGCTCATAAATACGAGCTTCCGAGTTAGCATAGGAGCTGGTTAGAAGGCCAACAACGTGTGGGACAGACCAGTCTTTAGTTCGGAGATCAGATCAAACAAGTCTTCATACATCAGTTACCTGCAAACACGTCTCATTCTTTCATCAAATACTGGTAAACGTGACTCCTGAGTCTAAGCAACCGATAACCTTGATTATGACCGCTACAAGTGTCGCTTTTTACTATGGATTTATTCTAAAAGTGGTTATTCTAGGTTTGTTTGTTGTTGTTGTTGTTGTTATCGATCCGGCGGAGTATGAGCTTTCGCCCTCTGGCCCAATGCCATGTAGTGGAATTTGTATGTTTTCACAAGCTGTTCTTTTCTTCCGTACTCGGTGTTCCACTTGTCCGGTCTCGGAGGGAGTAGCATTCTTCTAGTCTCGCTGAGTTTTGGGCACTCAAAGAGATGATGGTCAACAGTTTCGTAGGGGTAGTTACATAGCTGGCACTCTGGGGAGTGTTGTGGCTGTATTCTGTTTAGGTGTCCACTGAGTGGAGTAGGTTGTGTTCTGAGTCTGAAGATGGTGGCCTGGTCCCTTCTTGTTAGATGGTTAACGCTGTCATTTGGATCAGGGCTATCCATATGTCTATAAACATCTCTTCCAGTGTCTCCCATGGCCCATCAGCTCAACCATCAGCTTTTAAAAGTGTTTTTGCTGTCTGGATGGTTGTCACTGTAGACGGTTGTTCTTGTGTTGCTCCTTTCTTTGCCAGTTTATCAGCTCTATCATTACCAGGTGTGCCGGAGTAACCTGGAATCCACTGCATCATTATTCTAATGTTATATTATATTATTCTAGATTTAGTGAGGGAAGCAGGTGAAGGCAACACCCCTCCCCCTTTCTGAGCTTGCTCAGCTTGTTGTGGCAGTAGATGCCCTTTCAGTGACAAGCACGCCGGTGGGTTCGTCCATTTTTCTGATCATTTCATGAAGTTATCACAGAATAAACTTTTTTTCAGAAGAAGAGAGAGAGAGAGAGAGAGAGAGAGAGAGAGAGAGAGAGAGAGAGAGAGAGAGAAAAGACATACCAATTAGCAAACAAGCGTCTAGCTGTCACCCGACGCTGCCACTTCAGCTTTGCTCTTCTATGTGGCTAAATGGTTGAACGGGGTTTCCCGGTTTGTCCTGATTCTCAACTTTGATACGATTACCCTACAGACTGCAATCCTGGATAAGGATACGTTTAAAAGGAAATAGCCGGTGTGCTGGGAAATGAGCAGACAGGTAGACTGGCCGGTTCTGCACTACTTGGTGGTAAGCTGATGTATACAAGCTGTGTGTTGTGAGGGGCTTTTGGGAGCGAGAGAAAAGTGTCGAAGAACAGACAGATCATTATGGTCTAAGGAGAATTTCACTGCGAGGAGTTACAAGGGGATCTGGCTGATTTGGCTGCGCAACAATACACACGGGGGTCCAGTCCTACTAGGCAGAAACCAGGGCAAAATAATAGATGTCCACGTGAAAACACCACACCCTTTACCGGGTCTTGAACCAGTGACCTCTAGCACTCGAGGCGGACACCATGCCCTGAGACCACACAGCGCCCGGTTATTTGTGAAAGAACAGTCTCTGCACCCTGCAATGACAAACCAAGCCATATGGATTATAACCCCATGCCAGAGTACAAAACCCATATCTAGATACGGACAGGGCATTCTCCAGAGATTACCATTAAAAGCCCCCAACAGATATCAGATCTACCGTTGGTCATTCTCTATGCCAGGAACACCCCGATCAGATACCCCGTTTTCCAATTTCAGCCGGAATATGAGAAATGACAAATCCAATGACGAATAGCTGAGTCTGACGCAATCGGGTTAATACATAAACAAAACACTATCAGATGTAATCTTCGCTTCTATTGGCCGGCATCAATTCTAGCATAAAGCCAATCTCTGTTTTCGCCTGCAGCGTTGCTCTTTCTCTGGGAAATCAGAAACAGTTATTGCATGGCTGAAACAAGAGCAGGTGATAGATTGACCCTAATAGAGATTAGTGGAGGATTGTTTGTTTTCAGGACACGTGTCTGTGTCTGTATTATGTTTGTTTGTATATGTATATTGTCTGTTTTGTCGTCTGCGTGTTTTACTTCTGTTAGTTGCAGGACGTTGCAGAACCAGTCCCAGAATATCTTAGATAGCCAGGCTATGCGAAAAACAACAGCGTCACATTCAACCAGAATCTCCAAAAAGGCAATTATAAACCGGAATATAAAAGGCAATATATATATATATATATCCGAACCCCGAACTCTTCCAACAAAACAAAACCCCCCAAAAAATACTAGGCGCACTGATACCTCCCCCTCCCGTTCCCCCAGCGCCCTTTCCTATGCGAAAAAAAGTTAATAATACAATTAAAAACATGGATGTTCTATGCTCCATGCACCGTTTGATATCACTGTCAAGCGGCCTGCAGGTAAATTGCCCGCAGCTGTAATGGAACCCATTTTGTTCGGTCTTGCAAAATGCTTTCGCAAAAGCTTAGCTAAAAGACGGTGACATTGTAATTTTACTCTTAAACAAATTGCATAACTGATTGTTCGTGTTGTTCATATATCGTTTTTTCTGATACATAGTTATTGATAACAGAGCATTCCAATATCTTCCTCTGTCTATTCCCCTTCTTTATCATCATCCCCTACATCCTCATCACAAATAGTAGCATCATTTCTCTGTTACTACTACAAGTGCTACATCATCATCATCAGGTGCCTTGCCGACTGGCGTGGGCGATCATGCCTCTCCATAACTTGCGATCTCCTGCAGCATGTATCAGTTCGTGGGCAGACACAGCTCCATGCCATGCAACAAGACTGTCAAGAATCTTCTCTCGTTGTCTTTCTCTATCCCTCCTTCCACAGATCTTTCCAGTGGTCACAATGTGTTTCATTTTGCCTCTTCTCACAACATGGCCGAAAAACGAAAGTGCTAAAACGAAATTAAAAAGTACTTTATACCTTTTTTTTTTTCTCTCTTGAAGTTAAAGTGGGTATGTTTACACTGCTGCGTGGTTTCTGTATTGTATGCATACTTCACATATGTTGCCATTTGTCATTTTGTGTATGTGTCTTTCAGCGTACTTTACATGTGTTGCAATTTGTCAGTATGTGTATGTTTCAGCGTACTCTACAGATGTTGCAATTTTTCAGTATGTGTATGCGTGTTTCAGTGTACTTTACATATCGTGCCATTTGTCAGTACATGTATGTGTGTTTCAGCGTACTTTACGCATTTTTCGATTCGTCAGTATGTGTGTGTGTGTTTCAGCGTACTTTACATATGTTGGAATTTGTCAGTATATGTGTGTGTTTCAGCCTACTTCACATATGTTGCAGTTTGTCAGTATGTGTGATTCAGCGTACTTTACATATCCTCCAATTTGTCAGTATGTGTGTGTGTTTCAGCGTACTCTACATATGTTGCAATGTGTTCGTATGTCTGTGTTTCAGCGTACTTTACATATGTTGCAATTTGTCAGTATATGTATGTGTGTTTCACCGTACTTTGCGCATGTTGCTATTTGTCCCTCTGTGTGTGTGTGTGTGTGTTTCAGCGAACTTTAATGTGTTGCCATTTGTCAGTATATGTATGTGTGTTTCAGCATATTTATCATATGTTCCCATTTGTCACTATATCTATGTGTGTTTCAACAAACTTTCTATATGTTGCAATTTGTCAGTATGTGTGTATGTTTCTGCATACATTACAGATCGCAGTCCTGTGTTCAAATAATCGTTGGAATGCAATGCAAAACAAATATAAGTAAGACAACACTCGTGTGTAGTGATAAAAGAGATTTTTTTTAAATAGAAGAAATGTCTTCTTTTTTCTTCTTCTTCTTCTTCTTCTTCTTCTTCTTCTTCTTCTTCTTCTTCTTCTTCTTCTTCTTCTTCTTCTTCTTCTTCTTCTTCTTCTTCTTCTTCTTCTTCTTCTTCTTCTTCTTCTTCTTCTTCTTCTTCTTCTTCTTCTTCTTTTCTTCTTCTTTCTTCTTCTTCTTCTTCTTCTTCTTCTTCTTCTTCTTCTTCTTCTTCTTCTTCTTCTTCTTCTTCTTCTTCTTCTTCTTCTTCTTCTTCTTCTTCTTCTTCTTCTTCTTCTTCTTCTTCTTCTTTTTCGTCGCGCTCACCAGCGATAAACTTCGGCAGAAAGTTCTGGTTGTTTGTCCACCTCTGGACTTTAGTTTTCTTCCAGGAATGTTGCGTGCACATCCGTTTCAAAGGTTGACTCATTTGCATGCAGACTTCTGGTTCCTTCCCTCTTAGGCATATGTACTCCGACTTCGAATGAAGCTCCCGATTAGTCGATTCTACGACATGCTTTTATGTAGCAGTGGGTCTATTCTTGTTTTACTCACAATGGGGCACCGAGCTGCCAATGGGATTTTTTTTGAAAAACCCAGCTTCGCTAAACAAAAACCCAAGCACGTTGAAGTTGCAGAAACCAACCCCAACAGTCCCTGGTTGTTGTGTGGTTTTTCTAGGCAAATTCACGTCCAGTAGTTTGCCATTGCTCCTAGGACGGTCGGCTTTCTTGATACTACTGTCGAAACCAACGCAAGGCGCGTGACCCGCAGCTGGGATCGAACCCGGCATGCCGGCATTACGAAGCGTTCTCATCGACTTAGCCACAGAGCCGACAAATCATAAAACATACACCTTTTTTTTTACCGATATTACTTCCTTTTCACCTTTTTGAGATTGAAAGGTAAAATTCTTTGTGAGTGTGTAAATGAGCGACGATCCAACCCCACAAGGACCGCACAACAAGCGACTAACAGGCGGTGACACAAAGTGCCACAATTCAGATGAGAGTCATAGGTTCCAAAAACCCATTGTATCGTATCGTATAAAATCAAACAAAAATTCCAAGCTTAGTCCTTTTTTAGCCGCCTGATGGCCTGCTTTTTCAAGGACGGTTCCTTTGCTATCTTATTTTATTTATCTTCCTTTGTGGTGAGCAATTTCACCTGATTTTGTTCATTTGTTGCCTAAGTTCTGGTTCTGAGGGGCCTGGTTCCTGTTTAATTGGCTATTAGCTAGCTGTTGCATTGTTCATCTGAGTTAGCACCAAGTCAGTTCGAAGTCACACCGCCACGAAACAAACAGTTCCGCATACTGAGCGCCCTAAAACACGGCCCCCACAGGACGACTGTCACAATCTTGTTGTTGTGTGCAGCCGTTAGATAAGTAGAGGAGGTAACAAAGGTTGCAAAAAAATTAGAACGCCCGAAGGTGCAAAGATATTTCATAGTTAGGGCGGAAGATGGAGAGAGACAGATAGCTTGCTAGGTTGAGGAAAACTCCAGTTTAACTGTTAGGCTATATATTTAGCGCCCACGAGTACAGTCGATGTGGGGCTACCACAAGAAATGTTATAAAACCGAACGAAAAGTATACAAGCAAGCTTCACAATATAACAAATACAAACAAAACGTGAACGTTGCGGCTATTGAGCCTTCATCAGCACATA
>CAJHNH020003986.1:15000-20000 GCA_905116865.2 Candidula unifasciata
GCTGCTGCTAGTTTATATACATATGGTGCTAGTTTCATAATTTCTGATGTTACTGCTAGTTTATATACATATTGTGCTAGTTTCATTATTATTGTTGTTGTTGCTAGTTTATATACATACTGTGCTAGTTTCATAATTGTTGTTGTTGCTACTTGTTTATATACATATAGTACTAGTCTCATAATTGCTGATGTTACTGCTAGTTTATATACATATAGTGCTAGTTTATGATTGTTGTTGTTGTAGCTAGTTTTTTAATATTGTTGTAGCTGCTAGTATTCATATGGTTGTTGTTGTTGATGTTACTGCTAGTTTATATACATAGTTTCAGTCTCCTTATTTGTGTGTTGTTGCTAGTTTATATACATAGTTTCATAATTGTTGTTGTTGTTGTTGGTTTATATACATATAGTGCTAGTCTCATAATTTCTGATGTTACTGCTAGTTTATAGACATATTGTTTGTGCTAGTTTCCTTATTTCTTTTGTTGCTGCTAGTTTATTTACATATTGTGCTAGTCTTCTTCTTTTTCTTTGCGTTCACCAGCTGTACACTCTAGCGGAAAGTTCTGGTTGTTCGTCCTCTACTGAACTGCAGTCCTGCTCCAGAACCTGAGTGTTGCGTGTGCATCAGTTTTACAGATCTCATTCTCTTGAAAACAGATTGTTGGTTCCTTGCCTCTCCGGCAGATGCACTCCGACTTCAAAGGAAGCTAGACAATTAGTCGACTCTTATGACATGCTTTTGGGGAGGCAGTGGGTCTATTCTGGTTTTCCACACAATGGGGCCCCGGAACAAACACGGGGGGTGTTAGTCTCATTTCTTCTGTTGTTGCTGCTAGTTTAAATACACATTGTGCTAATCTCCTAATTGTTGTTGTTGCTAGTTTATATAACTAGCATGGATATTTATTTTTAAATTTTGCCATTCAATATAACTAATTTAGTATTTTATGTAACTTTTGATTGTGCAATTTTATATAGCTATTTTTCAAGTGCATATACCTATTTTGCTCCTTAAATTATTTTGCCAATTTCAGTATCTATTTTTCGAGTTTACATATAAATGTTGTTAAAGTGTGTGTCTTTATTGTTAGTTTGTATGCATGTTTGCTTAATTGTTTTTATTAGTTCATGCACTTTCCAAGTTTATATTCCTACCTACTTTGTTTAGGTATTTGTTTTGCTTAGTTTAAATGGCTAGTTTGTCGATTTTCTAGCTTTTTTTTTTTTTTAACCTGTTTGTTAACTAGTTTGTGTGTTCGCTGGTTTATTTATCATTTGTATTGATTTATATACATTTCTTTTATGTTTCTTTCTCTCTTTCTCTCTCCTTTTTTTTTTGTTTAGGTAGTGTGCTTTTTGTGGGGTCTATTTTGTTTATAAATTTTGCTAGTCTGTGTAAATATTTAGCTAATATATGCATCCACTTTGCTTGTTTGTTTATCTATTTTGCAAGTCTACATAAGGTTTATTTCTACTTCTCTTACTTATTTGCTATTTTATGTATTCAAATACTGCTTAGGTTAACAAGCAGGAGAAATTACAGACGCACTGTGGGGTAATATTGCATAGAGTACCGTTCACAAATGATCTACAAATACTTTACTTCTAACAGCGTTTCCTGTTCTTGTTCATGCCACTTGTTAAATCGATAATGTTCTCAAATGCACCGTCAGAATAGAAGTAACGGGAAACCAAAAGAACAGAAGATCGATTGTGTATCTGATGTATAAAAACGATGTCTTGCAGACGTCATTAACTACTGGAAATGTATGGATTACGAGACTAAATGAGGGCTAAGATTTCTGTTGAGTGTTCAGTTGCTTATTTTCTTGATTGCTGTTTGTTCATTTGTGCGTTAGTTAGTGCTGATCGCTATTTCTTTTTCTTCTACTTCTTCTTCGCGTTCACCAGCTGTAAACTCTAGTGGAAAGTTCTGGTTGTTCATCCACTTCTGGACTGTAGTCCTGTTCCAGAACTTAAGTGTTGCGTGTGCCTCAGTTTTACAGACATGACTCATTTAATTGCAGACTGCTGGTTACTTGCCTCTCAGGCAAAATCATTCCGACTTTGGAGATAGCTCCCCACTTAGTCGACTCTTACGGCAGGCTTTTAGGTAGACAGCAGGTCTGTTTTGGTTTTCCCCATAATAGGGCCACAGAACCCAGACGGGGAGATTGCTTTTTAAAAGAGTTTGTTAACAAAGAGATACCCGGGGCTGCATTTCTAGTTGGGGTTGATATGAAAAGCCGTCAGGGACGAGGGATTCAGGGCGCTGGGCATCACAAGCACCCTTGGAAACATTTTGGCGTTTTGAGCCTCTTTTGATTCCTAAAAATTTGTAAGAGTGGTTTTACAAAAAAAATATATATATATCCTGTTTAACTCCTTTAGGCGCATTGGGAATATGGGAAAGCGCCCACATTTTTACAGATCAATCGACACTAGGTGGGTAATGTGGTCGGCATTTCGCCGGCCGTCTTACTTCCCCAGGACAGTGATCCTGGTACCCACATTAGACTGTGTCGACCTGCGACGCCCCATACCATGATAAAAATCCACGCAGCTAGCAGTAGGTTTCGATCGCGGTAAGTTGGAATTACGAGTCAGACTCGCAATCCCTAACCCACAAGCTGCCGCTTGTGAGAGAGGTAAGAGGCCCAAAGTAATATATACAGTGTATGCTAGGCATATCAAACTGAGGGTAACTCTAGGTCCATATTGGTCAAACTGTTAACTCTAGGTCCATATTGGTCAAACTGTGAACTCTAGGTCCATATGGGTCAAACTGTGAACTCTAGGTCCATATGGGTTAAACTGTGAACTCTAGGTCCATATTGGTCAAACTGTGAACTCTAGGTCCATATGGGTCAAACTGTGAACTATAGGTCCATATGGGTCAAACTGTGAACTCTAGGTCCAGATGGGTTAAACTATGAACTCTAGGTCCATATGGGTCAAACTGTGAACTCTAGGTACATATGGGTCAAACTGTGAACTCTAGGTCCATATGGGTCAAACTGTGATTTCTAGGTCCATATTGGTCAAACTGTGAACTCTAGGTCCATATGGGTCAAACTGTGAACTCTAGGTCCATATCGGTTAAACTGTGAACTCTAGGTCCATATTGGTCAACTGTGAACTCTAGGTCCATACGGGTCAAACTATGAACACTAGGTCCATAAGGGGCCAAACTGTGAACTCTAGGTCAATATGGGTCAAACTGTGAACTCTAGGTCATATGGGTCAAACTGTGAACTCTAGGTCCATATGGGTCAAACTGTGAACTCTAGGTCCATATGGGTCAAACTGTGACAGCATGATGACCACACACGACAATTAGCTGGAGTCATTTAATAAAAATATTGCAGAAGATGTCATTTTTCCGTACCGCAGGCTTGCTAACAAAGGGCCGCACTCGGCCCGTGGGCCGTGAGTTTGGTATGCCTGATATATACATTTATTTTTTAATTTATATATAAGATGCATTGCTCTCGCATGTTTGGTTTTTTTAAATTGTTCCTTCAGTCTGTCTGATAATATAATTTCTAACGTTGTCTTAGATGATTAAGCTAGCGGCTTTTATTAGTCATTTCATTTTACAGGTGTTGGTTAGCCTTTGATAATATCCAAGTCTGCCACTGGTAGCACAGTTTTGGTATCAATATGCTGATTATAATTTGTTTCTTGGCTCTCATACTTACGTTTGGATGTCTTTTTTGTTGGTATATAAGTGCACTGGCTCGTTGGCATCTTGTTTCTATTTCCCGATCTATTCTTCCGTCCTCCTCGATTATACTTCCTAGATATTTACATTCTTAAAAACTTGCTTCAGACACGTAACATTCAACCCGATATGTAGACGAATAGAAATTCTGCTGACTGGCGTTGGCTTCAGTTTCTTCTTCTTCTTCTTCTATCCTTCTGTCAGAAAACGTATATCAGGAGGCCGGTAGCCTTTATGAAAGCTATCGTGCAATCCATATCCTCTCGTGTACCATACAGTTCGTCTTCAGTGTGGTTGGAACTGGCCAGATTGCGTCTCTGTTGTCAGCATACAGCTTTCAGTTTTATTAGTTTTATTTTCATTGCACATCTTCTGCACGTTGAATTTAACTTGTTCAAATGTTCTTGCAGTCTAGTCGTCTCGTTGTAGAGCAGACATCGATCGTCTGCAAACAGTAGCTCAGTGATGATCGTATTGCGGTCAAGAAGGACTTTTGTGAAGATACCATTGCTGTGACTGTGCCTTCTGTTTGACTCTTGGCGAGTAGGCAAATGGGACACTAGAATTCTTGCCATCTTCACGGATCTTGAAACTAAACAAACAAACAAAAACTCGTTCCACCGACTGTTAGCAGCAAAGCTGTCAACCGTCTCCGGTTATATTTGTATTCTAGTTTATTTACGCCACCTGCGCATGTCGGTAAAGTGAGGCGCATGTGGATAAGTCAAAAGAAGGCATACCAAAAAGATGAGTGGAGGCGGGTGATATCTCAAAGGCCCGGAATGCTGAAGAAGAAAAGGTACAGTTCGGCTTTGATGATAATGATAATGATGATGATGGTATGATAGTGATAATGATGATGATGATACTGGTTAAAACAACGGTTAAAATAATGAGATCATCATGAATAATAAACTTACACATTAACTTTCAGAGCCTCTAAAATAACAAGCCCATTATTTCTCATTTTCAGAATATCCGGTCATTTGTTCTCTCTATCTCCTACTATAAATCAATCGAGTCCGTCTCCATTCTACAATAATCCCTTCACCGTGGTAAAATTAATCGATCAGCCGTAAAGTCCATGATTGACTCGATCACTGCTGGACGTGTGAAGCCACTCAATAAATCAAACTAAAAGCAACACGTTTACCATGCTGTCAACAATGTCTCGGCCTCGGGTCTTTCCCTCAAACGTGGTGCAAACGTTACATAAAATAGGAATTGTAAAACCACTGCACATTAGTAGACTAACTGCGCGGTATGGATGT
>CAJHNH020003986.1:22500-51759 GCA_905116865.2 Candidula unifasciata
TGCTATGACGTGGCGAGTCGAGGTCCAACGGTGATTTATACCCGGCAGACAACCCCGGGTTTCTTTGTTTGACTTATTACTTCTGGACAACAGATGACAAGAGTTAACTAATTCTAAAGGAAACATTAACCCCTTTCACATAAACTGCAGTGGTGGTTTGTGGGGGTACTCAATTTTCATCGCTCATATGACATTCGGTGTCAAGCTGTCTTCACAGAGTGCATGTTCCGATGAGATATCGCATTTAACTTAACTCCAGTGTCTAAAACAGTTCGCATAAGATCTCCCATTTATTGTCAGTGTAATTCATATGAGCTAGAAGACTTAAATGGTTGGGGCATATTAAAAGAATGACAGATGACAGAGAAGTAAAACTGTATACGCCAGAGAGATGAATGGTCGTAGACCACGAGGGAGACCAAGAAGACGGTGGAGAGATAATATCCAGACAGACCTGCAAACACTTGGTGTTACCGACTAGAAAGATAAGGCCAACCATAAAAATGAATGTAGGCGGGTGCTATCTGCAGCACTGAACCTCAAGGGTTCAGAATGCTTAAGAAGAAGAAGTAATTCATTAGAGGTTTCGCATATTTCTTATATTAATTTATGACAAAATTCACATGTGATCTCATATATTTTCTTAGGTACTCTAGAGCAAGCTCTTAAAATGCTTGGCAGGGAAAAATATCTTAGCGCCCCTGATCAGTGCAATACAGTTTCTACAAAAGCTGCAGAAATTATTTAAGAACAGCAGTTCAAATGTTAGAAGAATTTAAGACCACCAGCGGTGTTAGACAATGTGATATTCTCTCACCTTACCTCTTCATTCTTATGATGGATGATGCCATCAAGACCTGTAAGAAGAAGACGAAGAAGTACTATGCGAGGCATTGGAAATACTGCGCTATTGTAATGCATTGGAAACATTATGCTATTGTGAGGCATTGAAAACATTATGCTATTGTGAGGCATTGGAAACATTATGCTATTGTGAGGCATTTGAAACATTATTCTTTTGTGAGGCATTGGAAACATTATACTATTGTTAGGCATTGGAAACATTCTGCTATTATGAGACATCAGAAACATTATGCTATTGTGAGACATTGGAAACATTATGCTATTGTGAGGCATTGGAAACATTATGCTATTGTGAGGCATTTGAAACATTATTCTTTTGTGAGGCATTGGAAACATTATGCTATTGTGAGGCATTGGAAACATTATGCTATTGTGAGGCATTGGAAACATTATACTATTGTGAGGCATTGGAAACATTATGCTATTGTGAGACATTGGAAACATTATGCTATTGTGAGGCATTGGAAACATTATGCTATTGTGAGGCATTGGAAACTTTATGCTATTGTGAGACTTTAAAAACATTATGCTATTGTGAGACATTGTAAACATTATGCTATTGTGAGACTTTGGAAACACATTCTTTCGCAATGCGATTGTGCCTAGTAAGACTAGCTCGCCTTAAAGCAACTCTTCTATAAAAAGTGCAGAGGTTCGGGGCTTTTCATTCCATCACGTGTTAACATTTTCACTTTGTTCCGGATGATTGCATTATAGAGCACTGTATGAAAGAAGAAGAATTGCAACCTATGATGGTGGGTCATATAGAAAATAAAGTTTCTCCGCTTCAGAGCACAACGCCTCTGTTGTATTGTAGAGACCACATGTTGCTCATACATCATTATCCCTTTCTCATATCAAGAGCTAATTGTAGAGTGGAAAAAAAAAATCGAATGTTAAATGTTGAAATTTTGTATTAAGAATTGACATCACAGCACTTGGGGCACTCCTATTAGTGCTCAGTCCCCATCATCAGCAGCAAGCGGAGAGTTTCAATTCCGATGGTACCAAAACCCGTCTGTTTAGAATATCCGTCTCATCCTTCCCCTGAGTGTTGAGCGATGGCCAGATCCCCTGGTAACTCCTTGCAAAGCAATTCTCCTCAGACCGAAATGATCTGTCTGTACCTTTGCACTGTTCACTCGCTCCCAAAGGGCCCTCAGAATATCTAACTTATTATTATTCAATTCACACCAAGTGGTGCAAAGCCAGCCAGTTTATCTGCCTGCTTATTTCCCAACACATGACCTAGAGAAAATATTCAAGGGAATACCCTGGGCCTCTGAAGTGATGCTGGCTTCTCTGCAAAAAAGCATACCTGTTTTCACCTTTGTCAATATGCTCTGTGAGTTAGTTACTATCACAGCATAGGAAAAAGGCATGGTATCAGGAAGGAGGGGCAGGAGCCGACCAATACGAAGATGGGCACAGGCTATAAGTGACTCCTTGAATATGAAAGTACACGAGACAGGAGAACTGGTGAGAGCCGGGTTTCTTTCAGACAGATCATGATGAGAGCGACGTTCTGCAAAGGACCTACCATTGCTTTCTGAAAGTTTGGTAAACGCCGCCGAAAGTTCGTCTTTAGCAGAAAACATACAAACTTTTGATATTCGGTAGCTCTGTCACATTTTATTTAGACTATAATCTTCTTTTTCTTCTTCTTTTTCTTTTTGTTCTTTGCGTTCGGCTTCGTATGCTCAGATCAGACCATCAGGTTGCTTGCCTCTGTAAACTCGCATGTCAGCTGCAGGTCCTTCATGGTTCCCCATAGCCTGCTCTGCACACTTTACTCTTGAGGCCAGGTATCTTTTCAAAGTTGTATGTAAAGTGGGCAGGTCTGCAGAATGTGCTCAGTTGTTTGTGGTTTTGTTTGACAGACACTGTGGGGACTTTACAATCTTTATTTTATACATGTAATAGTTGAGCCTGCAGTTTACTGTTTGTGGACGGAAAATTTTTGTATGTTGCTTTCTGTTGAATGTGCTGATGGGGTCTTGTGGTTGTTTACTATCTGTTTGCTTTCTCCACAATTCCTTGTATTTTCCCCTGATAAGTGCTCTGATTTCTGGTAATGACAATGAATGGGTGTGTTGTTTCTCCTTTGTTAGATTTGTAGCAAGTCTGTCTGCTAAATAATTTCATAGTATGCCGCAGTGAGCCGGAATCCACTGGAGAACGATCTGATTGTTTTCTGCGAGTCTGTTTAGCTGGCGGATCAGTTCTTTTTCCCTGTTGTCTCGTGGATCCCTCAGAGTCGCCTGGAGGTATGACATGCAGTCACAAGGGAAAACAAATTTTGCTGTTTTTAATTTTAGAATATAAACATACATTCTGGCTTTTAGGGTCGACTCTTCCAATCTATCCAAACTTTAGTGTTACACTGCACTCTCTGAACGCATGTGAATCACATCCTTCTGCGACTGGAATAAGACTGCAGAATCAGCTCTCGTTTAGTAAAGTCTTCTATAATGTGTCTGTCTAATGACTGCAGACCTTTGAAATCAATAATTTGCCCACGTAATTAAATTTGTGTTTTACGTCATGATTCCAGCCCCATGTAACCGTTAATTTAGAATAGCACTGCTATATACCGGAGTTTTAATAATTGATATTAGCTATAATGATGTTAACTATTTAGAAAAGAGTGCTTCTGGTTAATTGTCTGTTCCTTAACTGTGACTGGCATTCGAACAGTTGTTCAACAATTAATAATGTAACTTTCTGACACTCAAGTACCTCATCCTAATACTGTTAGCAATTTAACCAGTTGAATCAATTGTGAATAGATCTGTAATGTCAAAAACGGAACCCAAAAAAAAAAAAAGACACACTGTTAGGTTAGTTGCGTATCCTTTACATGACGTTGCAGAACCAACCCCAACAGCCCCTGGCTGTTGTGCGGTTTTTCTAGGCAAATTTACGTCCAGTAGTTTACCATTGCTTTCCGGACTGTCGAAACTAACGCAAGGTGCATGGCCCACAGCTGGGATCGAACCCGGTATCCCGGCATTACGAAGCGTTCGCATCGACTTAGCCACAGAGACGATTACTGTAGCAGAATATGTTGCATTAACGCCATGGACGGTGATTAGAAAAATGGGAACAGCAATCTTTAAAAAAAAAAATTCAGTTTTTAAAAATACACCCTATATAATAAGTGAATACAATTGTTCATATATATATGCTGGTTATTACAAAGTACATATGACTTCCTGTTTTTTTTTTTTTTTATGTATAGTGAGGCTACCTACCTAGGAAAAACAAAATTCAACCACAGATGCAAGAAGAAAGAGAAAAGAGTAAGTGAAAGACATGCACTAATGATTGGGTGACCATCTGTGTAATTAAAGGTTTTGTTGTCTACCTACTTGCTGATGACTAGGTGACCATCTGTGTTTTTTTTAAGGTTTTGTTGTCTACCTACTTGCTGATGACTGGGTGACCATCTGTGTTTTTTAAGGTTTTGTTGTCTACCTACTTGCTGATGACTGTTACCATCTGTGTTTTTTAAGGTTTTGTTGTCTACCTACTTGCTGATGACTGGGTGACCATCTGTGTTTTTTAAGGTTTTGTTGTCTACCTACTTGCTGATGACTAGGTGACCATCTGTATTTTTTAAGGTTTTGTTGTCTACCTACTTGCTGATGATTGGGTGAACATCTGTGTTTTTTTTAAAGGTTTTGTTGTCTACCTACTTGCTGATGACTGGGTGACCATCTGTGTTTTTTAAGGTTTTGTTGTCTACCTACTTGCTGATGACTGTTACCATCTGTGTTTTTTAAGGTTTTGTTGTCTACCTACTTGCTGATGACTGGGTGACCATCTGTATTTTTTAAGGTTTTGTTGTCCACCTACTTGCTGATGATTGGGTGACCATCTGTGTTTTTTAAGGTTTTGTTGTCCACCTACTTGCTGATGACTGTGACCATCTGTGTTTTTTTTTAAGGTTTTGTTGTCTACCTACTTGCTGATGACTGGGTGACCATCTGTGTTTTTTAAGGTTTTGTTGTCTACCTACTTGCTGATGATTGGGTGACCATCTGTGTTTTTTAAGGTTTTGTTGTCTACCTACTTGCTGATGATTGGGTGACCATCTGTATTTGTTAAGGTTTTGTTGTCTACCTACTTGCTGATGACTGGGTGACCATCTGTATTTTTTAAGGTTTTGTTGTCCACCTACTTGCTGATGACTAGGTGACCATCTGTATTTTTTAAGGTTTTGTTGTCTACCTACTTGCTGATGATTGGGTGACCATTTGTGTTTTTTAAGGTTTTGTTGTCCACCTACTTGCTGATGACTGTGACCATCTGTGCTTTTTTTAACTTTTTGTTGTCTACCTACTTGCTGATGACTAGGTGACCATCTGTATTTTTTAAGGTTTTGTTGTCTACCTACTTGCTGATGATTGGGTGACCATCTGTGTTTTTTAAGGTTTTGTTGTCCACCTACTTGCTGATGACTGGGTGACCATCTGTGTTTTTTTTTTTAAGGTTTTGTTGTCTACCTACTTGCTGATGACTGGGTGACCATCTGTGTTTTTTAAGGTTTTGTTGTCTACCTACTTGCTGATGACTTGGTGACCATCTGTATTTTTTAAGGTTTTGTTGTCTACCTACTTGCTGATGATTGGGTGACCATCTGTGTTTTTTAAGGTTTTGTTGTCTACCTACTTGCTGATGATTGGGTGACCATCTGTATTTGTTAAGGTTTTGTTGTACACCTACTTGCTGATGATTGGGTGACCATCTGTGTTTTATAAGGTTTAGTTGTCCACCTACTTGCTGATGATTGGATAACCTCTGTGTAATTAAAGGTTTTGTTGTCCACCCACTTGCTGATGATTGGATGACCATCTGTGTAATTAAAGGTTTTGTTGTCCACCCACTTGCTGATGATTGGATGACCATCTATGTTTTTTAAGGTTTTGTTGTCCACCCACTTGCTATCTGTCCTTCATTAGAAAACACTTTGTTGCGGCTGTTGTTGTTTGGATTCACCTACTGTTAACTCTGAGAGAAAGACTTGGTTTTTCGTTCATTTCTGAACTTTGGCTTTGTTTCATGACCTGAGATTTGCGTGTGCATCCGTTTTAGAGATCTTGCTTTTGTGTGTGCAGACTGTTGATTCCTTGCCTATCAGGCAAATGCGCTCCGACTTTGAGGGAATTGCTGCTGTAATAAAGCATTGCTTTCTTTCTTTGCTGGTTTTTGTTTGGGTTCCCAGTGTATCTGTGTTATACAAATGAGCGAGGTTTCACCTGTTTGTACCGGTTTGATTCTCATTCTTGCGATGTTAATCCTACTCATGAAGATCATCATCATTATCATTATCATCATCATCATCATCATGCCGTAACACTACGTGTCGTTTGGTCACCAGTTTCTGTTGACTGTCCGATCATTGATCATTCGCCTTTGGGGTCAGTTGCGATGGACTTCATGGCTGCATGCTGTCCAGTCAGTCAGGTTCAGTAACCAGGTCTTTCTTGGCTTGCTTCTTCTTCTCTTTCCCTCCACTGGGCCCTCTACTTGAATCATCATCATCATCATCATGCCGTAACACTACGTGTGATTTGGTCACCAGTTTCTTTTGATTGTCTGATCAGTTCTCTCACCCTTTGGAGTCAGTTGCGATGGAATTCATGACTACGTGCCTGCGGTCTGTCCAATCGGTGAGGTTCAGTAACCATGTGTTTTTCTTGATATGCCTCTTCTCCATTTTCCCAGTTGAGGCTGAAGATAGACACAGTGAAAATTATAATTTCCTTACTTACTTACTTAGTCGCTCCTCTTCTACCTTGGGGTGTAGAGGTTTGCCAGAGAGATCGCCAGACGTCTCTATCAGCAGTTTTCTTTCTGGCTTTGTTCCATTCCAGTCCTCGGTCAGTTAGGGACTGTCGGATGTTGTCTTTCCAGCGCACCCTGGGTCGTCCGGGAGGTCTGGTTCCCTGGTTCTTAGCCTCCCATGCTTGCCATGGTGGCCGATTTTCTCCCATTCTGCATACATGTCCAAACCATCGTAACTGTGACTGATCTACTCGGGTTAGTAAGGGCTGGGTATCAAGATCTTGACGTATTGTCTGATTGCGGACTTTGTCCCTTCTTGTCACTTGGACCACCTTTCTCAGATATCTCATTTCCGAGGCCTGCAGCTGGCTTCTGTGAGCTGCTGTCATTGCCAGTGACTCACACCCATAGGTCAGGACTAGTACATAGGTAGAGCGGTAAACAGCCATTTTCGTCCTCTTGCTAATCTCTCTTTTGCTAAGAAACCCTCGGTTTATGGCCTGGAAGAGTCTCCCAGCAGCTGCTGTTCGTGCAGCCAGCTCAGTCTTAATGCCACCGTTTCGGTCTAAAACAACTCCAAGATATTTGAACTGGTTAACCTGCTCCAATGCATACTGTCCAATCATGATCTGGTGAGAATAATAATTTATTAGACGCAATTCTTCTCTAAAGCTCAGCTCACAACCTAAACGCAATACTGCTATAACCAACTCCACATGGGAACAATAAGTAGAGGTACCTTAAAGAGGCTGCTGCATCGGAGGACTAAGCACGCATGGGGATGCCAAGTGTGCAAAAAAGTCGATTGTGATATCATAACATAACATAACATAACATAACATTACATAACATAACATAACATAACATAACATAACCTAAAAGCGATAATTGTTTTCGATATCCTCATTCTCGCCCTGTGTATTCCCCAACGGTGCTTTAATAATATCCTACCCCAAACAGGGAAAATTCACAGGTCACGGGACAGTCTAATATTTCAGGGGGTGGTAGATAGGCTACATGCTGTCGTGGGACCTAGGCTGCACTCTCTCGTAGGAAGTAGGTAAGTTGGGGTTAGGGCCAGTGCTAGATGTTTTGGGGTCAATAAAAGCATCAGAAGGCCGTGAAACCCAGTCTTACCACCCTCTAAAATGTTGGACTGTCCTGTGACATCATCTGGGGGTAGGATAAAATTAAAAAACCTCCCCAACTCCCTTTCTTGTTTCACATGTAGCATAAACTATGATACCTACTTTCCTTCAGCTTTATATAGCTCTATATATAGATGATGAATTTACGGCAATAATTTCATGATAACCCTGTGCATGCGAGGCTGTGAATGCATTCGAAAAGGTCTTTAGAAAAAAGAACTGCATCACACAATCAATTGTCTTATGTCCAGGCATGGAAGGCCGTGGGGAAAAACTGATCTAAATCACTGACACACACAAATGGATTTAGCAGCAGTACGTGTTTTTAGCAGGGAAATTATCGCCGTAAATATATTACACACGTTCGTGTATTTTTAGTTTCGTATAATTTGTTTTTCTGTGAGGTCGTTTAGGGAACAAATTACACAGGCATGTTGTCGCCACATCAGTCAATCAATCAATTAATCATCAGCCGTCTCCACGCTGAAAGTTGGCGGCAGTCGATATCCATTTCTGGGTATATTGCTTTGTAAACTCTCTCTCCCTCTCTCTCTCCCTCTCTCTCTCTCCCTTTCTCTCTCCCTTTCTCTCTCTCTCACTTCTCTCTCTCTCTCTCCAACTCTCTCTCTCCCTCTCTCTCTCTCTCCAACTCTCTCTCCCTCTCTCTCTCTCTCTCCAACTCTCTCTCTCTCCCTCTCTCTCTATCTCTCTCCAACTCTCTCTCTCTCTCTCTCTCTCCAACCTCTCTCTCTCTCTCCCTCTCTCTCTCTCTCTCTCTCCAACTCTCTCTCTCCCTCTCTCTCTCTCTATCCGCTCGAGCTCTCTCTCTCTCTCTCTCTCCCTCTCTCTCTCTCCAACTCTCTCTCTCTCCCCCTCTCTCTCTCTCTCTCTCCAACTCTCTCTCTCCTCTCTCTCTCTCTCCAACTCTCTCTCTCTCTCTCTCTCTCTCTCTCTCTCTCTCTCTCTCCAACTCTCTCTCTCCCCCTCTCTCTCTCTCCAACTCTCTCTCTCTCTCTCCCTCTCTCTCTCTCTCCATCTCTCTCTCTCTCTCCCTCTCTCTCTCCAACTCTCTCTCTCTCCCTCTCTCTCCAACTCTCTCTCTCCCTCTCTCTCTCTCCCTCTCTCTCTCTCTAAAACTCTCTCTCTCCCTCTCTCTCTCTCTCCAACTCTCTCTCTCTCCCTCTCTCTCTCTCCCCTCTCTCTCTCTCTCCTCTCTCTCTCCTAACTCTCTCTCTCCTCTCAGCTCTCTCTCCCCTCTCTCTCTCTCTCTCTCTCTCCCTCTCTCTCTCTCCTCTCTCTCCCTCTCTCTCTCCCTCTCTCTCTCTCCCTCTCTCTCTCTCTCTCCCTCTCTCTCTCTCTCCAACTCTCTCTCTCTCCCTCTCTCTCTCCAACTCTCTCTCTCTCCCCCTCTCTCTCCAACTCTCTTTCTCCCTCTCTCTCTCTCTCTCCATCTCTCAACTGTTCCCTCATTTGCTTTGATGTCTATCTAATTGCTAGCAGGCTTTCACTCGATAACCGCCCCTACCCCCCCCCCCCCCACCCGACAATGTTTACCTCTATTTCCATTCATAATAATGATGTAGGTAGGTTGTACCCCACCAGGACATCACACAAGCGATAAACACCCGGTTCCCCGTGTGGGTTCTGGGGGCCTATTAGAAGGAAAGACAAGAATAGACTCACTGCCTACCCAAAAGCATGTCGTAAGAGTCGATTAATTGGGAGCTTCCTTCAAAGTCGAAGTGCATCTGCCTGAGAGGCAAGGAACCCGCAGTCTACATACAAATGAGTCAGATCTGTAAAACGGATGCACACACAACACACAGGTTCAGGACTGCAGTCCAAAAGTGGATAAACAACCAGAACTTTTCACCAGAGTTTTCAGCTGGTGAACGCGAAGAAGAAGAAGAAGAAGAACAACCGGTGACACAAAGTGCCAACATGCGAATGAGGATCACCCGTGGAGAGGTCACGAAAACCCCGTTCAACCGTTAGACCATATTCAAGGGCGGGCTATATTTTAAAGTTAAAGTTAGTTGCGTGTCCTTTACAGGACGTTGCAGAACCAACCCTAACAGCCCCTGGCTGTTGTTTGGTTTCTCTAGGCAATTTACATCCAGTAGTTTGCCATTGCTACTGGACGGTCGGC
This sequence comes from Candidula unifasciata, assembly GCA_905116865.2. Lineage (NCBI taxonomy): Eukaryota > Metazoa > Mollusca > Gastropoda > Stylommatophora > Geomitridae > Candidula > Candidula unifasciata. Next base: position 32,452 of record CAJHNH020003986.1, read on the forward strand.
TTTCTTGATACCACTGTCGAAACCAACGCAAGGCGCATTGTCCACAGCTGGGATCGAACCTGACATCCCGGCTTTACGAAGCGAAGCGTTCGCATCGACTTAGCCACAGAGCCGACGGGCTATATTTACAGCTTCGAAATAACTAAAAATTGCATCCCACACGAGGATGACACTATACACACGAGGATGACACTATACACACGAGGATGACACTATACACACGAGTGTTGTGTGGTTGCTGGCGCTGTAAATAAGTCATGTTTTGTTTGCTGGTTTCTTAATTTTGAATTTCTCTCAGCAACCTCTTACTTTTTCCTAGTCTCTTCCACATACCTGTGTTACAGTTTTTATGTTCTAACTTTTACTAGAACCTTTGTGGTTAACGTTTTTTTGTGTTTTTGTTTTTTGTTCTTGCTCTCTACAGAATTTCTGTGTAGAGTTTGTTTAGTTTATTCAAGGGATAAACATCATGGTTCATCTGTGTAACCCATTAGTGCTCCATTCTATTTCTGACTCAAGTCTGAGTTTAAAGCAGCTTTGCGGGGTGTATGAACTCTGTAGCACCGGTGAGGATCCTGAAATACTGTGGGTAGATTTTTAACTCCAAATTTAGCCGGGACAGCGCCGTTAGGCTACTCTTTTCGATTTCCAACTGCCAAGGATTTTTTTTTTTACATACGCAACAATACACGTTGGCGTCTGATCTCACTACCCAGAGACCAAGGGAAATTACTAGAAGTCCACTTGAAAAAAATCTCCGCCTTCACCGGGGCTTAAAACCGGGACTCTAGCACTCGAGTCTAACACCATGGCTTGAGACCAGCAGTGTTGGGAGCAGCTAGCTCTCCTAGGTTAGTTGCGTATCCTTTACAGGACGTTGCAGAACCAACCCCAGCAGCAACTGGCTGTTGTGTGGTTTCTCTGGGGAAATTTACGTCCAGTAGTTTGCCATTGCTTCTGGACGGTCGGCTTCTTGATACGACTGTCAAAACCAACGCAAGGCACATGGCCCGCAGCTGGGATCGAAACCGGCACCACGTCATTACGAAGCGTTTGCATCGACTTAGCCACAGAGCCGACAAGCTCTCCTAGGAGGGTGACAGGTCAAAATTAGTAGCTTACTGCTGTCGCGTGATCGCACAAGCCAGCCCCTCTTCCAAGTGATGCATACTGGGAACTATCCGCGACGATACAGGCTACGGGGAAATGGCCACCTGGGGAGGAGTGGTCCCCGCCAGGGTTGAAGTACTGCCCAAGACTAACCATGCTGTTGACAAACAGAGTCCATCGCAACTGACCGCCAAAGATGGAGAGAGCTGATCAGACAGTCAACAGAAACTGGTGACCAACGACATGCAGTGTTACGGCATGAAGATAATGATGTTGAAGAGGGAGTTCGTTGTTTATTTTTGAGATCGTCTTTAACAGACATGACAATAAATGCTCAGATCTTATCCTGGGTATGTCTCCAAATGTTATTAGACTAACAACTCCCATTTTGTTCTGACTGAAGTAACGATGGGTAGCTTCCGCATAGGTTTCCTGTCTCGTAGCTTCAATCGGTACACCCTGGATGTTCAGTCTGTTCAGTCAACAAAAAAATAAAAAAAATTTTTTTTCAAAAGTGAATGCGTTATATGTTTATGTTCTGACATACTCCAGTGTATATGTCCTGACATACTACAGTGTTTAAATTCTAACATACTACAGTGTTTAATTTCTGACATACTCCAGTGTTTAAGTTATGACATACTACAGTGTTTAAGTTCTAACATACTCCAGTGTTTAAGTTCTGAGATACTCCAGTGTTTATGTTCTGACATACTACAGTGTTTAAATTCTAACATACCACAGTGTTTAAGTTCTGACATACTCCAGTGTTTAAGTTCTGACATACTAAAGTGTTTAAGTTCTGACATACTCCAGTGTTTTAGTTCTAACATACTCCAGCGTTTAAGTTCTGACATACTCCTGTGTTTAAGTTCTGACATACTCCAGTGTTTAAGTGCTGACATACTCCAGTGTTTACGTTCTGACATACTACAGTGTTTACGTTCTAACATACTCCAGTTTTTAAGTTCTGACATACTCCAGTGTTTAAGTTCTAACATACCACCAAGAGATTGTGTGTATTTCTATGTTTATGTGCTAACTCTCACAAGAGGTTGTGTGTGTTTCTCTGTTTATATGCTAACTATCACAAGAGGTTGATTGTGTTCCTCTTTTTATGTGCTAACTCTCACAAGAGGTTGTGTGTGTTTCTCTGTTTGTGTGCTAACTCTCACAAGAGGTTGTGTGTGTTTCTCTGTTTATATGCTAACTCTCACAAGAGGTTGTGTGTGTTTCTCTGTTTATGTGCTAGCTCTCACAAGAGATTGTGTGTGTTTCTATGTTTTTGTGCTAACTCTCCAAAGAGGTTGTGTGTGTTTCTCTGTTTATGTGCTTACTCTCACAAGAGGATGTGTGTGTTTCTCTGTTTATGTGCTAGCTATCACAAGTGGTTGTGTGTGTTTCTCTGTTTATGTGCTAACTCTCACAATAGATTGTGTGTGTTTCTCTGTTTGTGTGCTAAATCTCACAAGAGGTTGTGTGTGTTTCTAAGTTTATGTGCTAACTCTCACGAGAGATTGTGTGTTTCTTTGTTTATGTGCTAACTCTTACCAGAGATTGTGTGTGTTTCTCTGTTTATGAGCTTACTCTCACGCAAGGTTGTGTGTGTTTCTCTGTTTATGTGCTAGTTATGACATAATACAGTGTTTAAGTTCTAACATACTCCAGTGTTTAAGTTCTGACATACTCTCTGTTTATGTGCTAACTCTCACAATAGATTGTGTGTGTTTCTCTGTTTGTGTGCTAAATCTCACAAGAGGTTGTGTATGTTTCTAAGTTTATGTGCTAACTGTCACGAGAGATTGTGTGTGTTTCTCTGTTTATGAGCTTACCCTCACGCAAGTTTGTGTGTGTTTCTCTGTTTGTGTGCTAACTCTCACAAGACGTTGTGTGTTTTCTCTGTTTATGTGCTAACTCTTACAAGAGATTGTGTGTGTTTCTCTGTTTATGTGCTAACTCTCCTAAGAGGTTGTGTATGTTTCTCTGTTTATGTGCTAGCTATTACAAGAGGTTGTGTGTGTTTCTCTGTTTATGTGCTAGCTATCACCAGAGGTTGTGTGTGTTTCTCTGTTTATATGCTAACTCTCACAAGAGGTTGTGTATGTTTCTCTGTTTATGTGCTTACTCTCACAAGAGGTTGTGTGTGTTTCTCTTTTTATGTGGTAACTCTCACAAGAGGTTGTGTGTGTTTCTCTGTTTATGTGTTCTTTCCCTTCCCTATCTCCTCTCCGCCTTTCCCTTTCCCCTCCTTCCTCTCCTTCTTTCCCTCTCTTCCCACTCCTCACAAGATTTCCTTTCCTTCTTTTCCTTCTGTTGTGTGTGTTTCTCTGTTTATATGCTAACTCTCACAAGAGGTTGCGTGTGTTACTCTGTTTATTTGCTAACTCTCACTAGAGGTTGTGTGTGTTATATTTGTTTCTTATCTAACTCTCCAGATTCTCTTTGTTCAACTGTTTTTGTTTTCCTACTTGTGTCTGTGTTTATCTCTTCTCCATCTAAGTGTGTTACCTTTCACATCTGAAGTACCATCTTACCTTCTTTTTTGTGTTGGAATTTCGTGTATCATTGCTTTTGATGTCATTCATAAGTTTGTTGTCCATTATATCCTTTACGTCAATAAATTCAAATATCTGGGAACAATCATATTGTCAGGTGGAAAATCTCTGACAGAGATTAAAAGCAGAATAGTTTAATCGAAAGCAGCATTTCAGAAAATGAAAAAGAAAAGATATATCTTATGCAATACGTCGCTCTCATTTAATTTCAAAAAGAGAGTGCTAAAATGTTACATAGAACCTTTTCGGCAATATGGTAGCGAATCTTGGAATGTCAGTAAACAAATAAGAAAGAATATGGAAGCAACAGAGATGTGGTTTCTGAGATTAATGTTAAGAATACCTTGGACGGAAGGACTAACTAACACTGATTGCTTGAAAAAGGCTAATGAAAGTAGATCTCTAAATACAACAATAAGAAGGAGACAAACACTGCTCGTTAGCTACGTAATGAGAACAGAGGCATTGGAAAACATCGTAAAAACTGGAAAGATAAGTGGAAAAAGGGATAGAGGCAGACCAAGAGAGGTGATACTAGATGGGCTGAAACGATGGCATGTGGGAAATCATCAAGAGAGCTGTTCCAGGCAACCAGGGATCGTGAACTGTCGAGATGCATGAGCGCCAACGCCAACTGACAGGGCACATGATGATGATGATGATGATGATGATGATGATGAGTATATCCTTTACTTAAGTGTATTTACTTTTTAAAATATTTTTAAATTATTGGCAGTTTAAAACAAACTAGGAAACTAGAGGACACACAATGGCCATTGAGTTAACCGTATGTGTCGATTCCTCCCCACCAAATATATGGTTGACACATTCCGTTTCTGGGGACAGCTTTTATCGAGTTTGCTCTCTAGACAGCTATCTAGATTCACATCCGACGGAAAACTGGACAGAGAAATTAGCCCAGGTGTGCCAAAGCTAATCGAGTAATTGGGCAACTATCTCCCCCGTTGACACACAAGCAGATACCTCAGAGTACTAAAGTGAATCTTATCAGAACTATTTTTTGGCCAACACTATGCTTTCAATGCTAAACGTGGACACTTACATCCTCCAATAAACGTAACATTGTGACAACAGAGATGAAATGCCTTAGAAGAGCTGCAGGAGTTTCAAGGTAAGACAGAATACGAAATCAGACGAATGCTAGGAATAATGCCAGTTTTACAGGTCATCAAAGAACAACAAATGAAGTGGTTTGGACACCTAACAAGAATGCCCTGGTACTATCTGCCACAGCGAGCCACATTAAAACGTTACAACGGGTATAGAGCGAGTCGAAGACCTCGGAAAAGCCCTTACCAAGGATTGAACCCGGAATCTCTTGCACTCGAGGCAGACATCATGCCTCGAGACCACGCAGCGCCCCAATCTTTAATGAAAGTCCGGGTTATCGATTACACTGGGCTATCAGCGACCGGGTAGCCCATTAGCTGGCCGGTAGACGGCTTCGTCGTCGGTCGGGACAGTATTCGGGTCTGTCTCTCTTGATCGCATCAACACTGTAAGGGTCCTTTTCATGGCTACTTGGTGGCCATTTTATATGACCCACAGAAACCTAGTCACAATTATAACCAAACACCCCCCCTCCCCCACTTCCTTTAGGAAATGCTGGTTGAACATGACGAACTGAATTTTTTTTTTTTTTTTTTTTTTTTTTTTGCAATACCATCCAGACAGCCAGCCCCCATTGGAGCAGTTTGAGAACCACTCTGTCCGATCTTTAATGAAACATTAGCCTTATGTTCTAGCATACATTAAAGAAAAATACAATTTTCGAGTACGTATGCTTACAAACACTTCCACAAACTAACAATAGTTGTGACAACAAATAATAGTAATTAACAGTTCACGGGTACTCCTACATCAAAGTAGAGAGGGAGAATGAGGCACATGTACACATACTAGAATATAGAGAGATGAAGAGATAAAGATAAACCGAGACTGTTTAAAAAGTACACATTTTATTGTTACAAAACGAAACATTTACCGATTTGTTTATAATGACATATTTGAAAAAAAAAAAAAAACCCAGATTTCAAACTTTGAACACAAGGCGTCAATTAAAAACCTACATCTGGGGGTAAAAACCCATCATTGGCAGCACTCCCCGAGGCTGTCCTGTGTCCGGCTCCTAGTGCGTCTATAAAATAAACCCGTTCATCTGATGGCCTAGTGTCACATCTTTCGTCCAGTTTCATGTTACAGGTGATAACCTTGTAGCTGGCTTTCTGTAACGTTGCACTACCTTGTGCCCGCTTCACATTACCACTGTTAACCGCTGTCCTTAGCTGATTTGTCGCGGGGTAGGACCGTGTGATTTGGATGCTGCACGTAAAATGGGTACCGGGAGACTGGAGTGTTCTCAGTCGGAAAAAGAACATTTCTCCCACCAAAAGACAACTTGAGAAGACGACAGCAGTTACCGATGAGGTCATTAACAAAGAGTTTACAATTCATATGCATTAAAGGGTCTTTGGCAATGGCTTCAAAAAGAGGGCTCCACGTGCCATTTAAAAAAAAAACGCAAGTTTGCAGAAAAAATGATGGGTATCCATGATGTGCGTATTGGTATTCGTCTCAATAAACATATTTGGTCTCAAGGTATAAAACACGTACCACACAGAATTAGAGTTTGTCTAGCCAGGGCTGCCAATGATGGGTTTTACCCCCAGATCTGGGTTTTTATTTGACACCTTGGGTTACGATTTTGGAATCTTGGGTTTTTACAACATATTTTCTTATATAAAAGTGGGTCCAAATTTCGTTTCGTAACTTTAACATTTTTACTTTTTATCAATCTTGGTTTTTTGTTTTTGTTTATTGTTCTTTGCTTATGTTTTGCTATTGGCCAGCTTAGCTTGGGATTTGATAAAATAAAGATGGAGACTCTACACATAGATTGTACTCACTGGTTACACATATACCGTGTGCGGACTTCAAAGGAAAGCAGATCATCAGTGTCGATCATGAATAAACTATTTAGATTTCAGTCACGTAAGCCCAGATCTGCATGTATAATATCCTGTTGAGCCGTTGACTCCTTCAATGTGGGGAAAAAAGATACAAAGTGTTCGCTAATTTCTCTAAACTCACTGTAGAGAAATGGTTACAGTGACTCTCACAGCTCCTATTGTTACACTAACCCACACAGCTGCAATTGTTACACTAACCCACGCAGCTGCAATTGTTACACTAACCCACGCAGCTGCAATTGTTACACTAACCCACGCAGCTGCAATTGTTACACTAACCCACGCAGCTGTAATTGTTACACTAACCCACGCAGCTGCAATTGTTACACTAACCCACGCAGCTGTAATTGTTACACTAACAAATACAGCTGCAACTGTTATAAAAAAACACACAGCTTCAATTGTAACACTAACCCACGCAGCTGCAATTGTTACAAAAACACAAACAGCTCCAATTGTTACATTAACAAACACAGCTGCAATTGTTATAAAAGCCCACACAACTCAAATTGTTACACTAACTCACACAGCTCCAATTGTTACACTAACCCACACAGCAAAAAATGTTACACTAACTCACACAGCTCCAATTGTTACACTAACCCACACAGCAAAAAATGTTACACTAACTCACACAGCTAAAAGTGTTACACTAACGCACACAGCTCCAATTGCCACACTAAACCACACAGCTCGAATTATTACACTAACCCAAACATCTCCAATTGTTACACTAACCGACACAGCTCCAATTGTTACACTTACCCACACAGCTCCAGTTGTGACTCTAACCCACACATCACACTTGCTTCATTTTAATCAATTATTACTGTAGTATGCGCCTGATGACATACAGCGAAATATGCCAGGCAATAAATTGCGCAGTCTATTGTTTGTGTCTTTTTTGTTCAAATTCACAACGGAGAAAACTGCTTTGATATATTTATTATTTTACTGCCGCACCCGGCTGGGCGAGAAAGAGTTAACAGGGTCAGCACATTGGGCTCCACTTAGCAGGTAGAAGGGCTGTGAACTTCTGTCATTGTCTTTGATGCTAGATTAAAAGTAATGCGACAGAAAGTCCGATTTTTGAGTCCACTGTGGAATGTGCTTTTTTGCCTCAGCTTGTCCCATTTATCCCGTGTTATCGTTTGGAGGATAACCAACGAGTTTTGGGAGTAAGGGATATATTTCTAGGGGCCGCAATACAGCCCGGCTATAAATATGGTCTAATGGCTGAACGCGGTTTCTGGGACCTCTCCAAGGGAGATCCTAATCCACATGGTGGCTCTTTGTGTCATCGGGTGTTTATCACTTGTGTGATGTCCTGGTGGGGTAAAATGTACTACTACTAATAGAATCCAACATTTTCATCACGTGATTATACATAAAGCACAGCACACTATTTCACGGCACAGCTGACAGAATAACGGTCACAGTGATGTAAAAAATCATATTTTTGTCACTAACACAAACTAAATAGTAAATCCAAATAGCGAGAGCTAGACAAAAAACACGTCCTGACAGTAGGGAGTCGGTGTCCCGAATCAGGACGATGGGATAATCTGAGGAGAAAAGTGGCAGATGGAGAACGAGGGAGAAAAGACGCTTGGCAGTTTGACAACTTGATATCTTCTGTATCAGAACGGTTAAAAGTACACGAGTCAGAGAGTTGTGGACATACACACAGAGCCGTCTTAATAACATTATGAGCCCCTAGGCAAACACGTGTGCTGAGGTTCCTTACTACAGACACTAACAAAAATAAATTGTAAATAGTCTGGTAATCTGGTAGTCTTAGTTCCAGCTTGATAGCAAACGGGTCACCCCATCTTTGCTCCGCTCCTGTGCCAACGAAAAACACACATAATGTTCATCACAGTCCCTTGTGGAAAGATTGACAGACTGCTATTTAAGCATATCTAACATACACACGCATTAAAAGCATATGGCAGCCATCAGAAGTGCCAACACAAATAGTCCGACATTAAAAATGCAGTTCATCATGAATGGTAGCAGATGTCACCAACAGATCAGCAGTTGCCCACGCGATCAATTTTAATCACACAATGGCACCACCAATATTGCGAAAACAGGCATCGCGCTATTTTATGAATCTACAATTCACACGACCACGCTGGTCACAGTCAAAAAACATTTCAAATGAAATTCAATGCTCACAGTGTCACGCCTTGTACTCAACCTAAAAGCTGGGCGACGAAGCTATATCCTTCCAGTCTACAAATGAAGTAAAAATGCACCGGCACCCGTCTGGCAGAAGCAAAACATTTGCCACGGCTCGAAGCAGTGGCCTTGCCTAGCGTTTATTTTGACAGGAAGTCTGATTTTTCTGATGTAAAAAGTCGATAATAGTATAGTTATTGCGTAGATTACCATGTACTGCTGTGCTTGTTGTGCCCCTGGGCAAAAGCCTTGCGGGGGCACAAGGAAAGACATGACCATCAGCGCCGCAAAACCCCATTTAAGCTCACTAAGCACGTGCAAGGGACATCACATAGGGAGGGGCACCACATACATTGCTAATAATCTTGAATCTAAGCGTTTACTTTCTTTGATTTAGTATTAGGTTGTTGTGTATCCTTTACAGGACGTTGCAGAACCAACCCCAACAGCCCCTGGCTGTTGTGTGGTTTTTCTAGGCAAATTTACGTCCAGTAGTTTGCCATTGGACGGTAGACTTTTGTTGTACACTTAATTTGTACATTCTTTTGTATACTTTATATTCAACCAAGTATTTAGGCCTAGGGTGCCTATTCTAGTATTCCGCTGGATATCTCCTTGATGGATGTGCTACAGTGAAGTCCTGCATTCTATAACTGGCACACTTGGCACCGACACAGCATCATGTAATACAGTCGCTACCTTTACAAGCCAACAATAACGCTTGTGACAGGCCACATAAACTTTAATGGCATTAAAGTTACACGTCACAAGATGATGATGATTATTCAATAAAACATGTACGATAATAAATCTCCATTATCTATTCTGATGATATAAAAGATTACAGCAGCTTTTCTCAATGGGCTCCTGCCATTAAAATAAGTAAATAGACATTGAACTGTCTCCCGCAAACAACGGTAAATCAAAACCTCACAAAGAGAAAACTTTTCTATAATATCCTCATACAGAGAGCCAACACAGTTTCCGCTAACCCCGCGGAAAACACGTCCGACTTGGACAATGGAAAAATCTCAACTGCCGAATCCTTTGTGTTCTGCAGGAGCCTTTGTGTTTAATCGCCCAGCATTCAATTAGCTGGTATCCCAGGTAACAGACCCGACCGGTGGCCGCTGTGTGAACCTTTCACCTGCGCTATGACCACTAGAAGAAACTAGAAGAAACTTTAACTCTTGGACTATAAGATTACAACAGCTTATCCCCCCCTCTCACAAACTGAAAATCTATGTTTTCAGTTGCATAATTTTAACTCTGTTGTAGTCATCTAGACAACTTATATTCGAATATACCTAGTGAAATCCACATGTAGTTAAGTGAGAATGCATGTAAACGAAATGATGATAACTTTTGTTATAATAAGAATGCATGTAAATAAAATGATGATAACTTTTAGTTATAAGACATGAAATAACAACAAGAAATACAATATAATATCATAACTGGTTCACTAATAACTCATAAGCTAAATCCACATATCATAATTACTGTCAATCCCAATAAATGGAATCATCTGTCCAAAACACTTGAGAAATTAACTAACTAAACACTTCTCATAGGTATGTCCTTGAAATATACATATCTGGATAAAGTATGTTGATACCAATATATAAGCATCCATTGCAGTGTAGTGAGGTATAAAAATTCCAATGTGAAAAGGAACTGATTGTCTCATGATGTACAAGGAAATCTGGACAAATAGTCAGCAAGTACGTTCTCCTTACCACTCCGGTAGATGATGGTATAGTTAAAAGTCTGAAGAAACAATGTCCAACGAAGAATACGGGCATTTGTTACAGACCCTGTGTTCAAAACAGCAAGTGACTTGTGGTCTGTAATTACATAAAACGTTCTCCCTATTAGGTACCTGGAGAATTTAGCGATGGACCAGTAAATTCCCAGTGCTTCTCTCTCTCCGACACTATAGCGTGTTTCAGTGTCGGACAATTTGCGACTTGCATAGAGGCAAGGATGTAAAGTCCCATCGTACATTTGGGAAATTACTGCTCCCAGTGCGACATTTGAAGCATCTGAGGAAACATAAAAAATCAAGTGATAGATTAGGCAATCTCAGAAATGGTTTATTGTTAAATGTTCTTTGTATCTGGCTGAGTGCTTGTGCGCAGGATTCATCCCAAAACACCTCTCGAGGCATCGTCTTTCTTGTCAACTCAGACAACACCGATGTTATAGAGGAATAATGGGGAATAAATTTAGCGTAGAAGTTACACAGACCCAGTAGAGCTCTAACATGCTTTTTGGTTTTTGGGGTAGGGATTTTTAGAATTTTGCCCACATTATTGTCTTCTGGTTTAAGTAGACCATTTCCAACAACATGACCCAAAAATGTTAGCTCATGAAATGCTATCTGGACCTTAGAAGGTCGGATGGTTAAGCCAAAACTTTTAATTTTATCAAGAAGAGATTTCAAACCCTGAATGTGTGCATCCAGATCATTATGAAATAGTAAGAGATCATCTAAATAGTAGATAACGTCTGAACGACCTTGAGCTAACTTCCTAACCAAGCGTGTGAATGTAGCTGGAGCATTGGTTAGCCCAAAACTCAAATATCTAAATTGAAACAAGCCTCGAGGTGTCTGGAAAGCAGTATATTGTCTAGCCTCCTCGGCAAGTGGGATTTGCCAATATCCTTTTGACAAATCTAGCCTTGTGAAATATTTAGCTCCTGCTAACCTGTGAAACAAATCCTCTATATTTGGCATATTTTCTGCATCTAAAACAGTAACACGGTTTAATTTTCTGTAGTCAATACAGATGCGAATGTTTCCATCCTTCTTCTTAACAATTACCATGGGAAAAGAATATGGTGATGAGGATGGTTCTATGATTCCTAGACGCAACATCTCGTCAATTTCCTTCTCAACCGCTTCCTGATAGTGTAGCGGTAGATTATATGGTCGCAACTTGATTGGACAATCATCTACTAACTTAATGGTGTGTACAGCTTGCGTTGTTCTACCCGGAATGTCAGTAAACGTAGTTGGGAAATTTCTGTAAGAGTTGTTGGAATTTTATGTTGGTATTCTTGGGAAATAGATGGTGAAATTTCTACATCTTTCCAAGACTCCCTTTGGCTCTAATGCAGGCAACACAATATGCAATGAGGTACTTTCCTCAGCATTACATGGAGTTTTCGTCAACAACGTAAACAGAAATTAGCGTCTGAATTAAGCCTATCTGTGTTCTCAATCTCCCTATTAGCAGTATCGATAACTGTCTCTAGTTCTGCTGGACGTGGTTTAAAAAGCTTGAGCATATTAATGTGGTATACTTTTCTATGTCCTCTCACATCAACCAGATAGTCTACAGATGAAATCTTTTTCACTACCTCGAATGGACCCTGCCAGCATGTCAACAGTCGATTTGACGTGTCTGGTAGAAGAAGAAGAACCTGCTCAGAAGGTTTCAATGAAATCAGTCGACGTCCCTTGTTTAGCATATTCACGGTGTCGACTTCCTGCAACATCCAGGCTTTGTCCTAGCAATTTCACAACCAGAGATAATTTTTTGTGACGCAACTCTGTCACAAACTCAGAGTATGTTTCAAGAGAACCCTCCCTGTCTCGGTCTGACCACTGATCTTTTAAAAATAGACAAAGGGCCTCTTGGATTGGCACCGTAAACAAGCTCAAAAGGTGAAAATCCAGTACTGGCTTGCGGAACCTCCCTGTATGCAAAAAGTACACAGCAGGTAGATACCTATCCCAGTCATCTGGAAATTCAGCTGTAACTTTTGCTAGCATGGCTTTTAAGCGCCCGTTAAAATTTTCTACCACACCATTTGACTTCGGATTATACCGAGCTGAAAATACGTGTGCGATCGCAGAAGTTTGTCAAAAGACTGCATGGTCTCTGAGATGAACTGAGATCCATGGTCTGATAAAATGGTATCAGGAAACCCTAGTCTAGAAAAATATAGATATAAGAGCTTCAGCTACTGCCTCTGTGGTGATAAAGTTTTCATCGGCACCGCCTCGGGCCAACGAGAAGCAAGGTCAATAAAGGTTAATATGTAGCGATATCCTCTTTTTGACATAATAGAAAGTGGTCCAACAATGTCGATAGCTACTTTCTCGAATGGACGAAATGGTAAGTCTGTCTTTTTGGATTGGAGCATTTTGTGATGCATCCTTTCTTGCCATCCGTTTGACACTGCTGACATGACCTGCAATATGTCTTGATGTCTTTAGAGAAACCTGGCCAGTAAAATTGAGAAAGAATCCTTCTCTGTGTCTTACCAGTACCTAAGTGCCCTGCAAAAGGAATATCATGTGCAGTCTTTAGAACCTCGACCCTATGTGCTTTAGGTACCACTAGTTGTTTGTAAATATGGAGTGCAGCCTCGAAGTAACGCATCAACAGTCCATTCTTGACATAAAATTGCCATTTCCCATTTCTGGCATGTTGGTAACCTGGCAACATCGCTTTCTCAAAACACTTTTTTCAAAGTTGGATCTGCCCTCTGCGCAGGGCTGCAAATGATGCTGCAGTGACTGATGGTGATGCTGAAAACTGGTGTGTTTTCAGTCAAACCACACTCAATTGTTATCCGATCAGTCTGTGGTGCTTCCGGTAACTGGTTGAGAGCACTATCTCTGTCTATGGCGCTGCTAGCTGTGCTCGTGTAACCGCATTGGCCACTGTGTCTTGCGTTTGTTATTTTCTCATTTCTTAATATCTTCTGTTGTACAAGCTCGCAACACCTGGATCCTGTACAAGGAAATGATATCTGGGTGAACCAGCGGTTTCCGACGCATAACCTCTGCAACTCCGTTAAAATGGGGACATCTATTTTCACAATCGCAAGTTGATATTTTTCAAGCTTTCCACCGAATGGGCGGCATTTAGCATACCTCCCTGTATAGGCAGATGCAGGGACTAAGTATCTTTGCCACGCCGATAACGTTCTCGCCTGTGTCCCTTAGAACTGTGCATCTTACCTTGCCAATGTACCCAAAATGAAGATGTAATCCACATTCTGTAGGCTAGCGGACAGCAGGATACAATATATCGAGGTCGAACTCTGACCTGTACTGTATCGACTGTGGCCGGCATGTGTTATTCCTCTACCTGAACTGCATTGCCTGGTCTTGGGTAAACTCTAGGACAGGAAATCTTTTTCAGGTGATTCCCCCCACAACACAAAGCCATTTATGTTGTTATCATGGTGCACTTCCCTGTCTGGTGTCGAGATTCGTCATCCCGTCTATAACCTTTTGATGACACTGGTCTGATCGTGACGCCAGGAAGAACAGTACTGACAACCTCTAGGCCGGCTTAAAGTACCTATGTGACTGTTCTGTCCTTCTGAAAGTGCTTCTATCTGTCGTCTGGAACGATTCATAGCGTGGGTTCTAAAATGACCTGCTCTGCCAAAAGGGGTGAGGGTTTTTGAGCAAAAATTATTTTTTCGAATAATGTGACGGTTCACGCGCAGGGTAGATGCGGGAGGGAAAAGGTTTTGTATAACTTTTCCCTTTTCAATGCTTTCCAGGATGAGCACTCATATATTTCCCCACCCGTTTTATTTTACCATTTCCTCAATAGAAAGGGGGTTTTTTTTCTTGAAAAAAAGCAAAAAAATCCTGTGCTACAAAAAGGGCAAATCTTTTTTCCCTTTAAACATCAGGTTTTGCTAGCCCATCATAAGAATTACCGACCGCGCCAGAGTTTTTCCACCTAGAAAACAAAGGGCTTTAAAATTGGCAAAAATCACCCAAAAATTTTTTCAGGGAAAGGGATTGTGTTTTTGGGAATTTTTTTACGGTAGTTTCCCCTTTTCAAATTTTGGGGAAACCAATAATTTTTGACGCATGTTGGGGAAGATGGGAAAGGTTTTTCCAAGGGGGAAGTTAGGGGACTTTTTTAAGACTGTACCGGTTTTGTAGATCTCTAAGACGAGCTACCCACTGTGTCTCAGGAATCTGGGGTTACGACATCGGGTTTTTTGGAAACTGTCCAAAAAAAGAGTTGGGATACCTAATTTTTTTGTTTTTTTTTTAAAAAGGGGAACTTCGGCCGTATTGACCCATTATTCCTGCTCGGTTTTGGGAGCTGATCCATCTCCACAATTTTCTTACCTCGGCCCTTTCCCTTTAAAAGCAATCAAAATTTTTTCCCCTTTTCTACTCTAGCAATTTCTATTCAGTGTCGAAACTAAGTTGTTGCTGGGTTGTGAGACAATTCCCAAATTCCCCGTCTTTAAAATTTCCCGCTTTTCTTACATTTTCCTGCACTGCGCAACATCTGCTCTCTTTTTTAAATTTCTAAATTTTCCCGTTTTTAAATACCCTTCGCCCCTTTAAATTTTCCTTTTTTTAAACCCTTTTTTGTGTTCAGCCTTTTTTCTTTTTACAAAAAAATTTGCATTTTGCTTTCTTTTTTGTTTTTTGTCTTTCTGCCTCTGCTTTTCCTTTTTTTTTCCTCTGCTTTTTTTTTTTCTGGGGTTTAAAAAGTTTATCTTTAACTCAGAGTCTTTTCTTCCCGCTGTTTTCTAACGCTCTTTTTTCTCTCTCTGTTAATTTTTTTTAATCTGGGGTTCGGCAAATTTTACCCAAATCTGGCCCCTCTAAAATCATGATCGGCCCAGCTCAAAAAAAATCCCCCCAAAAGGGAAGGCCATTATAAAATTGATTTTATTACAAACAAAAAAATATAAAAAAATTTAAAAAAGGGGGAAAAAAAAAAAGAGACAAACAATGGTTGACAAAAAGACGCTCATTCGTTTTACTGCAACGAAAAGTACAAAACGACAAAGTTTAGAGAACGAATAGTAAAAATAAAGGTTTTACAACCCCCAAACCTGTTTTTTAAAAAAAAATCATTTAAAAAATAAACAGAAGAGCACACCAATGACGTGACGACGGGAAAAACACTTAAAGCATAAAATTTTAGCGACAATTGTCAAAAGGCCCCGAATATTTGCATATCCTCTATATCAAGCCGCCAATTTTTTACAAGAAAAACTGAAGAAAAAAAACTTTAAAAAATTCATCCCAAACTCAATGAGTTATATATTTAAAGTTACAAACAACAGAAAACCCTGGATGATAATCATTTAAATCAACAAACCTTTGGATAGTTGTGAGACGAACAGCACAAAAACAAACCCCCATCCGCAACAAAAAATTACCCATTTTTAAAACCACAGTGCGATCCCTTTGGCTCGACTGCTAAACCTTTTGGCGTTTGTACGCGGGTCCTCAGGGGTCGTATGCGATCCTCAGGCGGCGTTTTCTGCGGGTCCTTAGGGCCCCTACGGGGATCCCTTAAGGGGGACTACGCGATCCTTAGGCGACCCTACTGTGAAACCCGGGAAACCCAGTTAAAAGATGCAAATCAAGCATCCACGCTGAACTCCGTTGAAGAATGTCAATTTTCGGGTAGAACAAACCCCGTAATTCCCATAGAGTCAAAAAAAAAAGCTAATTTTCCCCAAAACCCCCAACCCCTTTTTACAGCTGTAAATGGCCAATCAATTAAGGCCTACTGTTAGTTCCCCGTATTCCGATAAGTTTGTAAAACTGCTAGAAACAAACCCGTTGCACTGCAACCCCTTAAAAAAAAATTTTTTTAACTCCTTTTAGGATCCGTTAATTTATAAAATTTTGTAGAACCCGTTTTATGTATTTGTTCAAACGATATCAGTCCCGTAGGGACGAAAAACCCGGGTTAATCAAAAATGTTTTTAAATCCATCAAAGGACCGGCTTGGGCCCTCCCTGTTTTTAACTTAATTTGTACCCTTCTTTTTTTATACTTTAAAATTCAACCAAATATTTTTGGCCAGGGTGCCTATTCTAGTATTCCGCGGGTATCTCCTTTATGGAAAGTGCTCGGGAAGTCCTGCTTCTATTAAATGGGGACACTTGGCAAACCCACACAGCATCATGTTTTTCAGTCGGGTAAATTTCAAACCAACAATAAAAGCTTGTGACGGGGCCCCAAAAAACTTTAAAAGGCATTAAAGTTCACGTCACAAAAATGATATGATTTTTCAATAAAACATGTACGATAATAAAACCCATTATCTATTCTGATGATATAAAAGATTACCACGCTTTTCTTCCCAAGGGGTCCTGCCATTAAAATAAGAAAAAAGACATTGGGAAATGTCTCCCGCAAAAAACGGTAAATCAAAACCTCACAAAAGAAAAAAGTTTCTATAATATCCTCATACAGGGGAAACAAAAACAGTTTTTCCCCTAAACCCCCCGGAAAAAACGTCCGACTTTGGGCAATGGAAAATCTCAATGCCGAAACCCTTGGTTCTGCAGGGGGCCCTTTTTGTTTCGCCCCGCTTCAAATTTGCTTTTATCCCAAAGGGGGCAGACCCGGGCCCGGGGGGGGTCGCTTGTAAAACCCTTTTAACCCGCGCTATGACCACTAGAAAAAAACTAGAAAAAACCCTTTTAAATCTTGGATATAAGAATTTTCAACAACTTTTTGATACCACTTTTCGAAACCAACCCCAAGGAGGGATGGCCCGAAGCGGGGGTCGAACTCGGCAAACCCCGGGATTAAGAAGCGGTTTTTGCCTCGACTTTGGGAAGGACGAATTTTAGTATGTTTTCAAAAAGTAGTTAAACCCCTAGAATAGAGAGGTGTGGTTAGTTAATAACTGGAGCTGTGCTAATTAGTGTAACAACTAGAGCGGGGTTTAATTAGTGAAACAACTGGGGTGTGTGGGTTAGTTTTAACCAAAATTTAGCTGGGGTAACGGTTTAGTGTACAATTGAGTGTGTGGGTTTTGTGTACCTTTAGCTGTGTGGGTTGTGTAACAAAATGAGCCTTTTGCATTAGTGTAAAATTGGGGCTTGGGGGTTTAGTATAACAATTTTGGGGCCCGTTTTGGGTTAGTGTAACAAATTTGAGCTGTTGCGTTTTGTGACCAATTGAGCTTGGGGTTAGGTAAAAATATGGCTTTTGGGGCATTTTGTGTAACAATTGGGGCTGTTGGTTTTTGTAAAAAAATTGGGGGCTGTTTTGGGTTTTTTGTACCAATAGGAGAGGTTGGGGCAGTGTAACAATTTGGGGATTTTTGGGGGGTTTGTGTAACAATATGAGCCTTGGTTTGGGTTTGGTTTTAACAAATTTGGGGCTGGGGTTTTGGGTTTTGTATAAACCCAAATTGGAGCTGTGTGGGTTATTGTACCGATAAGAGATGTGTGGGTCATTGTAACAATTGGAGATGTGTGGGTTGTGTAACAATTTTTATGTGTTCAGGTTAGTGTAACAATTTAAGCTGTTCAGGTTAGCGTAACAACTGGAGCTGTCTGGGTTAGTTTAACAATTTCAGCTGTGTGGGTAAGTGTAACAATTATTTACGTGTTCAGGTAAGTGTAAAATGATTTATGTGTTCGGGTTAGTGTTACAATAGGAGCTGTGTGGGTTAATGTAGCAGTTGGAGCTGTGTGTGTTAGTGTATCAATTGGAGATATGTGGGTTAGTGTTACAAATACAGCTGTTTAGGTTAGTGTAACAATTAGAGCTGCTTAGGTTAGTGTAACAATTAGAGCTGTTTAGGTTATTATAACAATTAGAGCTGTTTAGGTTAGTGTAACAATTAGAGCTACTTAGGTTAGTGTAACAATTAGAGCTGTTTAGGTTAGTGTAACAATTAGAGCTGTTTAGGATAGTGTATCTATTGGAGCTGTGTTAGTTAGTTTAACAATTGGGGCTCGTGGGTAAGTTTAACAATTGGAGCTGTGTGAGTTGTGTAAGTTAGTGTAACAATTAGAGCTGTGTGAGTTAGTGTAAAAATTAGAGCTGTTGATTTTAGGAAAAATTATGAGCGGTGCTTTTAATGTAACAATGGAGCTGTAGGGTTAGTGTAACAATTAGGGCTGTGTGCGTTAATGTAACAATTGGAGCTGTGTGAGTTAGTGTAACAATTAGAGCTGTGTGCGTTAATGTAACAATTGGAGCTGTGTGAGTTAGTGTAACAATTAGAGCTGTGAGGGTTAGTGTAACAAATGAAACTATGTCAAAGGAATCGACTTCATTGGGCCGGGTTTTATCCCATATGTCTTTGTCTCTCTCCACTAAACGGCTAGCCCCTGCCGAATGCGCTGCAGAGAGCATAAACTCTGTAGTTCAGGCGACATTCCTAGGGATCTCTGTAAAAATTGCACTGAGGTGTGTGGTCATGGATCGAGCCCACTGCCTTTAGAGCGCAAGGCAAACAGCTTGACTACTTTGGGCGAATTCCCCCCCCCCCCCCCCCCCCCCCCCCCCCCCCCCCCCCCCCCGAACTTTGTGTGTCAGTGTAACAATTGGAGATGTGTGGGTTAGTGTAACAATTGGAGATGTGTGGGTCAGTGAAACAATTGGAGATGTGTGGGTTAGTGAAACAATTGGAGATGTGTGGGTTAGTGTAACAATTGAAGATGTGTGGGTTAGTGTAACAATTGGAGATGTGTGGGTTAGTGTA
>CAJHNH020003987.1:0-32500 GCA_905116865.2 Candidula unifasciata
AACCCAAACGCAGAACTGTCTCTAACACAAACCTCCCTACGAGAGTGCTGCAACCTAGGACCGACGGATTCTCTTTCTCTGAATAAAAACGTAAATAGAAGACAACACAGAAATCTTCTTAAGCAAACAGTAAATCGAGACACCTCCGTAACCTTGACTGAAGTTCACGATCCTTGCAAGAACCACTCAAAGGTGACCTAGTGTGTAACTGGGTAACTGAGCGAAGCCAGGGCTTGACTTCGTTACTAGTTTCTAAAATATTATTGGCTGTGTCCAGGAACCATAGCATGGTGGGTGGTGACTGTCGTCCCTTTCAACAGTTGATTGATGTCGTCCCTCTTTCTCAGCGGTACCCGTGGGTAGGCAAAGAATGTCAGGCAAGAAGTCCGCCATTGACCTGCTTCCGGCTGTTGGCACGGACAATGATCGGTGAGACTTTCCGTTTCGTTTCAACAGACACGCTCCAGGAGATTACCTGAACACAGACCAGCAACAGGGCGACCCCAAGGATCAGAAGGAAGACGATTTGTGAAGAAAACTCGAGAAAGCAAAAAAACCGTACGTTTTCCTTTTTCTATTACTTTTTTGTTCTGTTGTATGGTAGTAACTCTTGGAATGTGAGCAAACAAATTAAAAAGAGTTTGGAGGAAAGTGAGATGTAGTTCTGTTGCGAATACCTTGGACTGTCAGATAAATAACAATGATTGGCTGGAAATGGCTAATGAAAGTAGAACATTTTATACACCAATGACAAGGAAACAAACACAGTTCTTTGGTCATGTGATGAGAAAAGGAGCCGTGGAAACTATCGTGACGACTGCAACGGTCACTAGCAGAAGATGCAAAGGCAGACTAAGAGAAACGACGGTGGATGGCTTAAGATAGTGGCATAGAGAAATATCATCAGTGGAATTGATCCAGAATACCAGAGACCGAGATCTGTGGAGCACTTGATGATTGTAATTAATGTTTGAAACTTCCAATACCAAAGGGCTCACTGAGCGTTTCTTGGTAAATATAAAACAAATAATGTAACGTTCTGCTGTCTTCTGCAGCACACGGATTTCAATGTCAAACCCGGGCACTACTGTCTTTAAAAGACATAAGTGAATTTTTTACGTAGCAGGCTAGGTGAAACGAGGAAAGGTGGATTTAGGAAAGATGATATCAGGAGGCCATCGAGTGTCGATAAAAGGGTATTTAACGCTAGCATGTAAATATGAGCACTGACACAACACTGTTACAAACAATATTCTTGCTAGCGATATGCTTTCAGCGTCAAACATGGACACTGTCTTTAGAAGACAGAAGTGAAGTATCTGCTAGGTGTAACGAGAAAAAGTCGACTTAGTAACGATGATTTCAGGAGGAGAGTCGGCACAGGACCAGTACTGAACTTTATAGGTAGACAACAAATCAAATGGTTTGGTCGTGTAACCAGATTGGCATCAGACAGGACACAACAGAGAGCGATGCTATTCAGATACAGCGGTAACAGAGCTATAGGTCGTCCACGCAGATAATGGACTGCAGAAATATCAGAGACACTGAAAAGCACTTTATACGAAGCGAACAGAATGTACCGTCCAAGAGACCTCTTCTTGCACTGACGCCACGAGGCATTCCAGGGGTAGAGAAAAGAAGAAGAAGAAGTGCTAGACTGATATTTTAAAGACAGTTATCACTGGATATGTGATATGGTCAATATCATGCCGGCCGCCTTTGCTTCTTGGTTGACATTTTGCCTTGTAGCCTATTGTTATCATTTAATACGCTCTAGCTGCTGACTATTTGTCCCCATTCTGACGAGATAAAATAAAATAAAAATGCAACAAAAAGAAAAGCCTTACACGGCCGAGGGCCCGTCTCTCTAGCGTAGTTGGCTAAACCGGATTGCGCGGTGAGCGGGTGACGCACTCCTTGTGGTCCGGGTTCACTCCCGGGGGTGGGCAGAAAAGCCACATTTCTCCCAGATTTACGGTATTTATAGGAATAAACTCACAGGGAGCAAGTACAGCAGGGATCTACCAGTCGTCAGTAGAAATTATCCTCGTTAACAAGTGTTTCGGCCCACGATTCCTAGACACTTTCGGAGGTGGGCCCACCTGAGTTCATGAAGCTCAGGGCTGGTACCCTGCTGCACGAAATTACCGGATGGTGTTTTTCTTTCGGATAGGGACAAGACGACTTGGTGGTTTCGCAGAAGTTACTGTGAGATAAGAAGTCGTTGCGGCAGCCTAATTATAACAGTCAGCATGCCTGGACGACCGAGCGACACGCTTACGTTTGGTTTACCGGACACATGTTGGACTTAAATTAGCACGTGGCAGAGAGACACTGGCAAACAATTTGGACACGATGGACTTTCAAAGGGTGAGAAACCCTTTTCCACTAGAGACCCGGACCAGCTCACCGAGGCCCGTCCCCTACGTTGTTGCGTTGAGTCCAAAGCCAGCTCGAGGCCCTTTCGGCTGCCTCGCCCAGTTTTTTAAGTGTTCGTTTCCGTTCATTACCACGCAATCCTAGTTCTTTCACCACATTTTACAGTGAAGTGGAGACGAGACCTCTCGCTCCCACTTCGACGGCAAAGACCCGTACTGTGTACGATTCGTTTTTCCTCAGACCGGCTGCTAAATCACTGTATTTCTCGAGCTTATACAGGTGATTTTCATCCATACGCGACTCATACGGGACAGTGAGTTCAATCAGGATGAGCTGCCGTTTCTCCGCAGAGTGGAGGACTATGTCAGGTCGCAGACCGGTCTTCCGGATCAACTCAGGGTAACTATCATGGCGCGGCAGATCAACCGCCAGTAACCAGTCCCTCGCTGAGTCTAGCACAGATGGAGCGAATGCGTTTCGGTTGACCTTACCTTTTTGAACCTGCCCAGCCTTGGGGAAGTGTATGGGGACGATAGTAGAACTGGCTCTGGCGTTAGCCCTCATTCTAGCCTCGTCGACAACGGCTGCTAACTCTTTTAGCACCTTGTTGTGTCGCCAGGTATATCGGCCTTGGCCTACGGCTTTCCTGCACGCGGACAGGACGTGTTCTAGCGTCTGCTTCGCTTTACACAATGGGCAAGTCGGATCGTTGGTCGCAGACCACTTAACCATGTTAACACCGGACGGTAATACATCGTACGCCGAACGAACGATAAAGCTCAGTCGCAGCGGGGTCATCCGCCAGATCTCACCCCATGTGAGTACTCTTGGCAATGCGCTCTCCAGGTTGACCCAATGGCCCTGCTGCGACTGTTTGGCTGCTTTCTGAACCCGAACCTTGTTTTCGTTGTCCCTCACCATTTGCATTACCATGTCTCGGCGTTCTTTGGCTGAGGCCTTTGACCACCAATTGACCTTCCCGTGCCCTAGGCCTCGACGGTCGGTTTGTGTGTATCCCATTATCTCCTTCAATTTTAGTGCGTTCTGCGTAGATTCAATTGCATCGAGGACCCTCCACTTCTGGCCAGTCTTTAGAGCGGGCTGGACAGCGATGACATTTGGGTATGAAGACTCGTGCTAGAGCATGGCGAGCCTTACTTTGCCGTCTTTAAACTCTTCGGTTATCGATTTGAACGGAAGTACCAGCTTAGCCTGCTTGCAATACAGAGCCACGTCGGTCAGACAAGGCGGTGCACCAATCCACTTTCTCAAGGCTGTGTTGATTTTCCTCTCCATGGTTTCCACTGCAGTCATCGTCACCTCGTAGACTAACAGTGGCCATAGGAGCTTTGGAATCAACATGAATTGGAGACACCATACCTTGAATTTTCCGATCAGCCTGCATCGCTCGATCGCGAGCAGGTCTGTAGCCAGTGACTCGTGTATTCGCCGGACTTCCGCTCTATCAGATAACTTTGAATCGTAAACGCGACCAAGGCTCTTCACCGGTTCCTCCAGAACCGTGGGGATCTTGTTCCTTGCCACCGTAAAACTGGTTGCCGACACCTTGCCCTTATGGATTGACAGACTCCTCGACTTCTGCGGTTTGAACTGCATTCCGCTCCATTGGACCACCGCGTCCAATCTTTTCAGGATCGTGCGGGCAGACTCCTCGCTGCCCGTTATAATAGTCGTGTCATCCATAAATGCGCGTAGTGGCGGCATCCAGTGGTCCCCAATTTGAAGGCCCTGTCCGTAGCCGGCCGCCCCGTACGAGATCGTACAGCCCATAGCTATCCCAATCTGCAACTCAGTCCATCTCGTGGTAAACGTCGAGGTAGAGAAGCGCAAAGCGAACTTAGAGAAATATTGCTCGATCATTTGATTGATCTGTGCCGGTAAGTGAAACATGCGAAGGGCTCGCCACAGTAGCCTATGGGGAACTGCCCCGTAGGCGTTGGCTAAGTCCAACCATATAACGTGCAATTCGGTTCTCTCATGCTTGGCTCTCTGGTCGCGTGTTCAAGGCACCCAGGAACGCCTGGAATACCACCCTTCTGAACACTCGTATCTATGTACTTGTTAGCCATCAGATACTGTGTGAGCCGGCGAGCCATGACCGAGAAGGATATCTTACCATCGACATTCAACAGCAAGATGGGCCTGAATTGGGAAAGACTCTTCGAGTCCTGCTCTTTAGGAATGTAGACCCCATTTGCCTTTTGCCACTGTGGACATATGTGATTACGGATCCACGCTTGTCTCAACAAGACGTGAAGCATTTTTAGGATTTTCGGGCAGCGCTTGTAAAAAACGTACGGGACACCGTTCAGACCTGGGGCAGACTTGCCGCTGGCCTTTTTCACAACTTCCTCAACCTCAGACCAAAGGGGAGGTATCATTTTAAATGGTACCTTCGGCACCGAAGGCTGTTTGAGGCCGCTAAGGATCTCTGGATTGTCATCGAGAGGTTCTCTCCTCTTTTTGTCAGAGTACATCTTGCGTAGGTGTAACTCAAGCTCTCCCTGACTGACAACCAGAGTCCCAGACTTCGGTTGCTCGAATAGACCTCGGGCAAACTGATACGGGTCCCTAAAGAATTTCTCTCGCTCCCTTTTGGTTCTCCGTCTGTTGGCACAGAAATGCTCAGCGCGACAGAGGGCACTGTGTCTGTTCTTTAAATGCAACCAGACTTCATACAGCCCCTCCTGTTCGCTACCTGTAGCGGCTTTGAACCGTTTTCTGAGGGCATTCTTGTCTGCCCGACACTTCAGAATGTCCATCTGCCTCCTGCTAGTATTCTGCTTGGCACCCGGCTGTGCCTTCTGCACTGTCCGGGAGCAGTGTTCATATATAACATCACCAAATTTTGTAAGCTTGTCGCCTAACGACTTCTTGTTTAGATCTTGCTTAAGTACCTCACATAATGGAGCCTCCAACTTACACCACACCACCTTATCGCTCGCAGGTGGAAACCTGATCTTGGAACGCACTTCCTCAGAAATCATCAAAGGTGCTCCTCCGCAGTCGACGTCATGAGCCTCTCCGGGCGAGTGGGGTTCACCCTGCCCGTCGTTCCCTGACGACTCATTCTCTGTGAGTTTGTTATTTAGTGTATACTATCGCTACTATAGTGTATTCCTCTACATCAGTCGTTCTCAACCTTCCTAATGCGGCGACCCTTTAATACACTGCTTCATGTTGTGGTCATCCAAAACCATCAAATTATTTTCGTTGTTACTTCATAACGTCAGTGAATATGTGTTTTCGAATGGTCTCATGCGACCTATGTGTAAGGGGATTCGAACCAAAGGGGTCGCGACGATTAGGTTGAGAGCCGTTGCTCTACACAAATGTATTTTTCAATGCCTGAATGACTGTGGCAACTCATGGTTGCAACCTACAGTTTTCAACACCCCTGTTACTCAAATATATGTTACTCAATATAGACGTCAGTCCAACAGAGGCAATCTTAAATACCCCGAATATATCTGTATATATATCTACGTACCTACCTACTCACCTACCACTACTTGACCTTTGTCTCGACCACTGCCGTATGTTTGGTCATTGCTCCTTACTGTACCTGAAACTCTTACCGCCCCCTGGGCTGTTCAGCCAGCCCTCAAATTTGTTTTATCTCACTACTGTAATCTGTGTCTGGACACACACTCCTGGCTTTCAAAACATATTCACTAACATTTTTTCCCGGAGATGGGTTTTCAAAGACTCAAGAATCAGGTAATCAGATAAATGCGGTTTCAACTTTATAGCAAACGGGTGATCCTATAGTTGCTCCATTCCTGCGCAAAGAAAAACAACACATACTCAAGGTGTACGATGGACATGGCCAATGAGACACCTTTAAGGGGGAGGGGGGGGGAAAGGGGTTGCCAAGTTGACCATGTTCTTAGTACACTTGTTTCCATATCGAGTTGAACACTTCGTCTGGAGGTGACAGGTTCAATTCCCGGCTCAGTAACTATAGCTTTCGGTTTTTATGCTGTCTAGTGTGTTCTTTCACCTTCTACTTCTTTCTATGAGTGGCGATCTATACATTGTCTGTTACTTTATTAATACATACAATTTAACGGCCTCAAGAGTTCCCCCTCTGGTTATTTATGTGAATGACGTATACACACTGCAACCTATCAATCAAATACCTTTCCTAAATGCTTGTATGCTCTAGATAAAGCATTAAGGTCTACTGTGTTCGTAAATTGTTGCTGTGCTTGTTAATCGACCTATGCTTCGTTAATTAAAATTTCTGTAACCAATTGTGCCATTTAAATGGTTTGAAATGAATTATGTCCGCATTCCATAGTTGTGGGTTTTAAGTTGTACGATAGACATGGCCAATGAGACGGTCAGCATCACACCAGCGATCTTTACTTCCCAGGACTACACCTGGTAACCACTCAAGGCTGGGTCGACCAGGTCATTTATGAAAAAAGCCCGGCTTCGTTAGAACCCGAACCCAGGAACTTCCGATCGGCAGGCGAGCGTCTAGCCGCCACAACACGGCGACACAAAAAGTGAGTATTGACTAGTTAAAAGTGCGATGAGACTAGATGAGTGGAGCTGAAATAAGGACACATCGCAACCTAGCTATAAACCACAACAAATGGTTCCAACCGAGGTTGAAAATTCGAGAGAAACCGAAGAATAAGAACAGACCTTTAAGTGGCAGATAATCTAAAATACTTCCCCCCCCCCCCCATGTAGCGAGCAGAACTGTGCCACAATGCCCCGACTAGAAGGCATGTATGCTCCTGGGAATAAATGCGCTCACCTGCTTTCCTCTACCCTTTCCTTCTAATGTGTTCCGGTTTAACTGGGTGGCGACGTACTACCCGCCAGATCCTTGTATAAGGCCTAATGAGGGGGATCTGACGTGCCTACGGTCGTGTCCCCCTCAGCCTGTGTATGTAGAGGTCATATTGTCAGATCTGTCAGTCTGTCTCTCTGTCTGTCTGTCTGTCTGTCTGTCTGTCTGTCTGTCTGCCCGTCCGTCCGTCCTTCTGTCTGCCTACCAACCTGTCTGTATGTCTGCCTATCGACTTGCATGCCTGCCTGCCTGCCTGTCTCCCACTTTACTTACCTGTCTATCAGTTTGTAGGCCTACCTAGCTACATACCAACCTAGTACCTTCCTGTCTACCTATCGATCTGCCGATTGACTGTACTTCTGTCTGTCAACGTGGCTGTCGATATGTCAGTAAGTATGTTTTTTTTTTAATTCCTAGAAACCACTCATGCATGCCTCCTGCTGGGACAGACACCCGACTGCTCAGTGACGTGTTTCGGTTCCACAAGGTGTACCCTCCGACGTGTGCATGCACAACTGGACCATTGCCCTGCCCATGCACCAACACGTACGTCTTCAGTTGTTGATATCTTAGATCAGTAGATTATTTTTTTTTCTGTAGCCCTACATAAAGATAATAAAACATTTAATCATGTCCGTCAACAACAACAAAACAAACAGAAGATCACCGCTTTTTTTTTTTTTTTTGAACTTAAAGAATAACAAAATAATGTTCGGCGCTTCTTTGAATCGTTTCCCAAAATGGCGGCTTTAATATGATGGCGTTCAAAAGGGAGCTAAATTGGCCAATTTCTGGCCATAAAATATCCCCCCAAAAAAACCCAATGCGGGTCAGTTCTATTAAAAATATATGTGCCGGCTCCGGATAACGAAACAAATGGCTCTGACAGGGTCTCGGCAATACGGCGTTACTTGCCGACCTGCGTCTGCGAGTGTGCCTCACCGCCGAGCGTATGGGGGCTAAACTAGATGGCTGGGACTCATGAGCAGCAGCTACCGCATCTCCTGCAACTTCCTCCAATTACTGTACTCGTGAGGGCTCTCCTTGCAGATCCGGACGAGGGTTGGATGCGGGCTGGACGACTTAGTTCAGTTTAGTGGGAGTTCTCTCCCTTGGCCGCACTCGAAACAGTGAGCGGAAAAGTCACGAAACAAATGACATACATACCTATCATCATACGGTTGCGTGTAGGGTTGCGTATGTTTGCGTTTAGGGTTGCGTAGTCATCATACGGTTGCTTGTAGGGTTGCGTAGTCATCATACGGTTGCCTAAAGGGTTGCGTAGTCTTTCATGCTGTTGCGTGTAGGGCTGCGTAGGGTTTGGGTTAGGGGTGTTGGTTAGGGGTAAGGTTAGGGTTAGGTTAGCGTTAGGGGTAGGGTTGAGGGTTAGGGTTAGGGGAAGGGTTAGGGTTAGGGGTAGGGTTAGGGGTTAGGTTTAGCGTTAGGTTTAGCGTTAGATGTGACAATTTTGACGACGCAGGAATTCCCAATAATCGCGCACTGTCACATACACACCCAAAAAGTCGACGGACTGTGGATGCTACTGACACGGACACGTCGCCTCCGGTTGGGCACCAGCTGCGCGCTATTGCGGTCATATTTGACAGACTTCCAGTGGCGCCACTCCCACAAGCATCAGATTGTCGGCCAGTATTTGGAACTCCTACTTCAAAATTGTCACATCTAACCCTACCCCTAACCCTAACCCTAACTCTACCCCTAACCCTAAACCCTAACCCTAACCCCGAATCCACACCGTACGCAGCCCTACATGCAACCGTATGATGACTAGGCAACCCTTCGCGCAACCGTATGATGACTACGCAACCCTTCGCGCAACCGTATGATGACTACGCAACCCAACAGCAACCGTACGCAACCTTACACGCAACCGTATGATGATAGGTAAGTATGTACGCTCGAAATTGTTGTCAACGGTCTGTATTTATCGTCTGCTACTACTACCGTGTGCAGATGTTGATATTGATTGTCAAGAAATCCTAGATTTGCCGCGATTTGTTCCTTGGCAGATAATCCGTATTTTAGATATCCGCGAACACCGTCGTTCGGATATTTTTGGATATTTTATGGCCAGAATGTGGCATGCCGCCATTTTGGGGAACCAATCAAAGAAGCGCCTAATGTTCGCAGTCAAAACTGACTGTCATCCAAAAATAACAATAAACAATGAAAAAAAAAAAAATTTATTAACTTTGAATAAGTAGGCTTCATAATAAATAGCTTTGGAGACTGTTGGAGAGACATCAAAAGGGAGATGGCCTTAGCAATACAAAGATTAAACAGCGTTAAAAGTCTATGGTTAAGCACCAGCAAAGGAATCAAAATTTTGAGAGCATGTATCTTCCCTGTAGCAACCCACATCTGTGAGTCGTGGACTATCTCCCGGTCAAGAAAATATAGGCTTTTGAGCTAAAATGCTATAGAAAGCTTCTCGGTATACCATGGACAAAGAAGAGAAGAAATACTTACAGTTGAAAAGATACAGGTAGATTAGCTAATAAAAAACATCTTGCCTCGAAAACTGAAATAATTTGGTCATATCAAGCGCCATGGCGGATTTGAATAATAATAATAATAACAACAAAGGGCATGGTACCAGGAAGGAAGGACAGGGACCGACCAACACGAAGATGGGCACTTTAAATGATTCCTTGAAAAGAGCTGGCGAAAGTACGAGTTTTTTTTCAGGCAGACCGTGTTGAGTACCGCGTTCTGCGAAGAACCTGCTACCTGATGATGGCAGATTCAAGTTATAAAATTTGCCGCCATCAGTACTATGGGTATTCATTTACTAACACCGAGTATCAGCCGGGATAAGCACACCTCTACACTGCTACCTGCCATTAGCAATGACATCACAGAGCCGGGTACTCACTTGCCCTGAGCGATTGAACCGAAATGCCACAGAAAAATTCTTAGCATAACGTGGACACACACACACAAAAAAGATTTAAACATCGAGGACAACTGGCTCAAAAACAGCACCATGTTCCTAAAGCTAAGGTGTGGCCATGTTAAACATCTTGATGGCCTGGAGGGAACGGTGGTGGAGGGTGCAGCAGTTTCCGGGAAAACGATGCAGACGTCGATCTCCGCGGATACAGGACGCAGAAGACGCGTTGTCTATACATGAGCACAGGTCTGGAGACTTAGCTAGACATAGAGAAACTTGCATGCCTGCCGAAGAGAAGGATGTTCTGTAAAGCATCTGTTGATTGATGATGATTATGATGACGATGACTGCTAGTAAAAACTCATTTTTTTTGCCCTCGTAAATTAGCTGTGCAAAATTTATTAAATTTACTCACAACTGATTATGCCTTTGACGCCTCCTAGTTTTTGATATTATCTCCATCCGCTACTACAAGCCTTTCACGCTACTACACAGCCTTTCACGCTACTACACAGCCTTTCACGCTACTACACAGCCTTTCACGCTACTACAAACCGTTCACGCTACTACACAGCCTTTCACGCTACTACACAGCCTTTCACGCTACTACACAGCCTTTCACGCCACTACAAACCGTTCACGCTACTACACAGCCTTTCACGCTACTACACAGCCTTTCACGCTACTACACAGCCTTTCACGCTACTACACAGCCTTTCACGCTACTACACAGCCTTTCACGCTACTACAAACCGTTCACGCTACTACACAGCCTTTCACGCTACTACAAACCGTTCACGCTACTACACAGCCTTTCTCCAATACCAAACAAGGGCGTACACGCCTTGTCTGTATAAGGCGTTTTCTAGTTCACCTACTCATTTCTTCACAGCATGAACAATATTTCAAGGACAATCTCTCCGCTTTCTGAAGCCTAAGCACTCTAAACCTAGTGACCAATGGTGCTATTACTGACTGTACAACTCCAATAACACAGCGCACAAACGTTTCTTTATGTTTACCAGTTCATGTTTTCCGCTAGCAAAATTTTACAATTTGCTTTTCGTAAAGCAGCTTATCCCCGCCCTCTTTTTCAAGCTGTTTTTGTGTGTCTTGAAGCGTGCAACATTTCATTTTAATATATTTATTATCAGTGAAGAGAGAGAGAGAGAGAGAGAGAGAGAGAGAGAGAGAGAGAGAGAGAGAGAGAGACGGCCAGACAGACAGACGGATGGACAGATGAATGGATGGACAGAAAGAGAGAGAGAGATAGATAGATAGAGAGAGAGAGAGAGAGAGAGAGAGAGAAAGAGAAGTAAAATTGGAGAATACACAGGATGAGCTGCAGAAGGCAAAGGATAGGGCGACCTGACTATAAAATAAGATTATGATGAAAACGAAGAAGAAGAAGAAGAAGAAGAAGAAGAAGAAGAAGAAGGAGGAGGAGGAGGACGAGGACTACGAGGAGGAGGAGAAGAAGAAGAAGAAGAAGAAGAAGAAGAAGAAGAAGAAGAAGAAGAAAAAGAAGAAGAAGAAGAAGAAGAAGAAGAAGAAGAAGAAGAAGAAGAAGAAGAAGAAGAAGAAG
Organism: Candidula unifasciata; assembly: GCA_905116865.2. NCBI lineage: Eukaryota > Metazoa > Mollusca > Gastropoda > Stylommatophora > Geomitridae > Candidula > Candidula unifasciata. The sequence goes on from CAJHNH020003987.1 coordinate 11,710, forward strand.
AAGAAGAAGAAGAAGAAGACCGGACGAGAAGGAGGAGTTGGCGGAAAATAATTATTCTGAATGCAGTCTCCTTTTCTAAGCATGCAACCTCTACTAAAAGGCTTACTGATGTTTAAAAATAAAACTATATCGATTCTACGAACTATCCTGACATATTACTGTCCTACATTTCTTTCAGACCTCGCTACCCGCGGTCAAAGCCCAGTAAACACTTTGACTTCCGATACCCGGCCGGAGTCACTGCATGCAATGCAACAACACACAGACATGGCTATGTCCCGCAAGAATGTTCCATTATTTATCCTGGGCCCGATGAAATGATATATCTCGACAAGCCACTACCTTCGGACTGTACAATCTGTCCACCTACTGGATGCAGTTGTAAACAGTGCTCACGTATCCGTGGCATTCAAGTATAAGCTACACGAACACAAACGGATGGCAAATAGTGTTCCTGGTTTTAAAAATGTCGTCAACAGGACCTTATAATAACCATACGGTGGCTAAGGCGTTGCGAGTCCGACTCGTGAGCCAGCATACCGCGTTCGAAACCGACTGCAGGTTGCGTGGATTTTTGTCGTGGTATGGGACGACGCAGGTCGACCCAGCCTCCAATGGATACCAGGATGGGCTGTCCTGGGAAGTAAAGACAGCCGGCGGCACATTACCCACAGTGCTGATGGTCTGTAAAAATACCATATGTCCGATGCGCCGAAAGGCGGGAAAAGGGATCTTTACTTTTACTTTTTTTATGGTTAGCAACATCTCTTAGTGTATGAATGCTTCCATGTACAACAACACATCCACCTCATCCGTTTCTAGCAGCCAGCAGCTTTGCAGTACTCAATGCTTCCCTGATCCGTGTGCAGTTCCAGGCAACGTTCATTACAAGAGCCAGGGATATTCCACAGACAGAAGTTGTACCCAACTGCCCGTTCAAAGGGCCGATAAAGTTGTAGATTTCAGGGCCCCATGCCCTCACTGTCCCCACGCCTATTACCCATCATACTATGCGTGCAGGCCGGTTTACAACCGCAAATACCTCCTGGATTGTCCAGAACAGGACGGCCCGCCAGCGGATACTTAAACTTTCTTGTAAAGCGAAATAAACAGTCTTTTTTAAAAGCGAACACCACAGTGAAATCATATTTATGTGTAGAATATGTTTGTAATGACACAATAAAAATATCTAATTATTAATAAAAATGACATAGCTTGATGTTGAGCACTTAACCCACGTAGGGGCTCTAAAAATACAAGTCTAGTGTCAAATACCGGATGCGCATAGGAGTAAAAATGGTTGTTTAAAAAAAAAAGACTTTCTGTACATCTGTAGCCCCTTCATGCTGCTGTTGACACACAGGTATTCATCAATTATCTCCTTTTCTGATGCTTGCCTACAGTATCCCGTCGTGCCCTTTTAATTCAGCAATTTTCCTTTCTACTGTCCTGGTTTCCTTGGAAAATTCCATTCAGGAATGTCTTTTTATTTAATCAGCCCAAAGATCGGCACTGAAATCGTTTTATCTCGTCCCTCCACTGTCACTTGTTTTCCGCAGCTCGTTTTAGTTCAGCCTATATCTATGCCCCGCCCAGCATACATGTGTGATGTAGTTTTGTCATAAAAGTCATTACAACCATGCACACACAGAACAAATTCGTCTTGCATTCCACAAGAAGTTTCTGTGAAGTCATCTTGATTCAGATGTCTGTATGTAAAGGATGCACTCTGTTGTTGTAAATATATATATATATATCTAAAAACCTGTAAAACATTACCATCGAAATGTACCGTTTCCGCTGACAGACCCAACAGCCCCAGCTTTCCTCGAACCCACTGATCCTCTCTGCCTCCCCCTGTCTCTATTTTCTGTGAAATGTCAGTGAGAAACGGTACAAACCATCATCATTTTTCGCACATCACCTTATTGATTTTGCTTTTGTTTTGTAAAGAGAATTTGTATCTGATGTTTTGAACCAATAAACAGAATTTAAAAAAAAAAAAAAAAAAATGTAAAGGATGCATATTTGAGTGTCACAAGAACGTTAGAATCTGTCATTGTTACTTACACTGTGATGTTTCAATCATTAATTGTATTAAATCCCTATTATATAGATCAGAAAGATGAACTCCTTTACAACCTCTAATGTTAACACAATCACATATCGTATTTCTTAGGAACTCTACTGCGCACAGAACCAAATACGTTGAGCTATTCGAGCTGAGAACAATCTTACTGTTTTGGCCATCGGTCTAATTCTCTACAACTGGACAATAGAGGCCTCCGCTATAGACATTTATATATGACCTAATATATTCTACGCTGGGATATTAGGTGTAGTCTTACCATCATTGGCACTAGAATCTCACATACAGATCATAGTAAATTATCAAACAGTAGAAGGGTAAACTTTTATTATAATCAATTGAAGCAAAGAAATTAAAATCTCAAGCATACAACAGCAGTGATTTAGTTTCGTTGTGTCCTTGATATAGTCATAGTTTTTAAGTACAACGACCAGGGCCATGCCGTGCTATGATACAGAGAACCATCCACATCAGGCGGCACCGTAAATGGGGTGGGGGGGGGGGGGGGGGGGGGGGGCGACATAGGCAGCGAACTCCAAATACAGTTTGAACACAAAGCTATTAGTGGCGGCCTTTTGAAGACCTGTATCATACAGAGAAAATCTACCGCACGGGACTGACAACCGCCACTGAATACGCTTTAAATATGAATTAGTTTCATCTTAATCCCTGTTCTTGCAGCTTCGTCTTTCTGGTCAGTTTGCTCCAAGTAGCGCGCAAGAAGGGTTTTTCCTTTATCAGCATCAGTTCTCTGCCATATCAGGTCTGTACAGGGATACCCCTTGGTCGTGCGGCGCCGTGCATGCTCCGTTGAAGGCGCCAGAATGTCACAAGAGATCCCTCGGAGCAAACGCTCTTGCAGAATTCGTTCCATTTAGCGGTCTTGGCTTCCTTCGCACTTAACTTGAAAGCCACTGACTGCTTGTTGACCTCATCTTTCATACTGATCAGGCGTTCAGAAAGGGACGGATCAGTTTTCCTTGCCTTTTGCCACGCCTTGACAGATTTCCTTTTTTTTCTAGCCACGCCATGTTGACTACTTCATTCCACTATGGTGGCTGGGCCCATCTCTCTCGCTGTCTGCGATCTGCTCTTGTTTTACGTCGTCGGATTTTGCTAATGGCATCTTGCCCTGTACGGTCATGTATAAAAGCAGGCACATTGATTACACGACCTTTGTTGTTGCTCTTCTCCACCAGGTCGACGCAAGGAAAGTGATCACTGTCGCGTATCCCAGTGTGCTCCACCTGCATCCTGATGCAATGGAGGGAGACACTAGGGCCAGGTCAATTACGATGTCAGAATCAACTTGTCGGGTTGCCATTCGGGTAACCTTCCCGTCATTTAAGCATACTAGATCGGCAGACACTAGGGCATCCGCCAGGTCTTCTCCCTGTTTATTAGTGGTTACATTGCCCCACTGGTTTCCTCTGGCGTTGAAATCTCCGCAGTAAAGGACTTTCTTTTCTTCCGTTTGGAGCAAACTCTGCCATTTCGCTGTATCCACCTTTCCATTGCAGGCGTACACTATGACAATCACAAACTGGGCCGGGCCCATCACTCTGACTGCGTGTACTTGTAAGTCATCATCATTCCACTCAGACATGTCCACCTCAGACACCGGTATGTGGTCACGAACAAGAATGAGCTGTCCGAGGTGCCGTCTATTGTAGAAGGATTGGAAGCCCGCAATTTTAACGATATTGTCGCCGAGGTGTGTTTCCTGTAGGACAACAATGTCGTTGCTGTAGTTGAGCTTCTCGAAAATGGGTCGGCGTTGACTGAACGAAGCGCAGTTCCAGTAGAGAACACGAACATACTTTAGGCTGAGTTTTTTTTTTTAACTTTTAAATATGTTGTTAATGTGGCATTGCTCCATTGCTTACCTGACACTCAAATATAATTATAATATAGTCTTTGTCCAGTCACCGATAATTATCAGCTCAGAGCTCAAAGCGCAGTTTGAATCTACAACATTGTTTGCAGAGAAGAAGAAGAAGAGGAAGAAGGAGGAGGAAGAAGGAGTAGGAGGAAGAAGGAGTAGGAGGAAGAAGGAGTAGGAGGAAGAAGGAGAGGAAGAAGAGGAGGAGGAGGCGAAGATGAAAATCTACAACGCACAAGTTTGTCCGGCTCTCTAGTGAAGTTGGTTAAACCTGACTTTCGCGGCGGCCGGGTGACGAACTCATTGTGGTCTGGGTTCACTTCCAGGGGTAGGCAGAAAAGCCACATTTCTCACAGATTAACGGTACCTATAATGGAATCAAGGCCGAAGGATTGCAATATCCATAGTACCGAGCCAAAGGGTTTACAACTCATGGTTTCTGGATACGTTAAAAAAAAACCGCACAAGTAACCTAACCGAAACACAATTCGAAAAGCTGTTTAAAACAAGTCACTTTGCTTGGCCCAGTGGTCATTATTTTAAATTCGCAACAAGAAAGTTAACCTGGTTCCCAAGTTGACAAAATAATACATGAATAAAAAAGAACATGTCCTGGGAAGTAAAGACTACCATAACATTAATAGAATGCCGACTGGTCTGTTAAAGTGCGGCTAGCACCATATACACAATGCATCTAAGGCATGCAAATCGTTCTTTACTATTTTTACAGTGCTTTTTTGCGATACAGGAACCATAGCAGTAAAACGGATGTGCACGCACACTCAAGTTCTAGAATCAGACTATCAACCACTGATAGACAAACAACCAGAACTTTCCGCCAGAGTTTACAGCCGGTGAACGCGAAGAAAAAGCAAAAGGATAGCACAACACGTCATACGTACATCATGACAGCTCTTCGGAAATCGTACATGTAGGGATAGTGATGTTCCATCTCTGAATCCGTGTAGTATCTCTTATGAACATTAAGAGGGATCGCTAAAGGGAAAAACCCATTTGTCTCATCTGTATCTATACCTGGGCAGGTGTTGGCCAGTTGACTAATTATGCTTACACAAATATTATTGTATTATGTATGCAAAATCGTTTGTCGCAAATAGTCAATTTTATTTGCATTATTTTCTAGACGTGACTTATTCTGTTTGGTTTATAAAGACGGTGACATTTCTAACATATTGCAAAAAAAATAGTGATCATATCGCGCCACCTACTGCGCTACCGAGGCACACAGATAGTTGCAAAGTATTTCTTGATATGATATGTTAGTTCACTGGAATATATGCAAGAACGGCACAGCTTTCTACTGAAGATCTAGTAGAGTGAGTACACACATCTAATGAGTTTCAGTATGCGTTCAGATATAAAGATTGTATAACGTTTGTTTACCTTGTGTTGGCATTCGTGCTAAAGGAATTCCCCGTTCTCCCCCTTTACACTCACTCACACAAAGAAGATGAGAAATATTTACATCTTAAAAGATCTGAACATCAAGGAAGATAATAAACAGCATCCTTTCTCGAAAGCTGAAATATTTTGGTCATATCAAGCGCCACGACGGATTTGAAAAAAATATAGCAGAAGGCATGGTACCAGGAAGAAGGGGCAGGGGCCGACCGACACGAAGATGGGCACAGGATATAAGTGACTCCTTGAGTGTGAAAGTTCATGAGGCGGGAAAACTGGCGAGAGACCGAGTTTCTTTCAAGCAGACTGTGATGAAAGCGACGTTCTGCAAAGGCCTTGCTACATGATGATGACTCGTCAAAGTGTCAAACTACATCAGAGATTAAGTAGCTTGTCAGGCATCTTTAACCACAGAACCGAGTTTTGTTTTTAAGTGTGTGAAATAGATAGAAAGTGGACTTTTCATGGTTATTTTAGTCAGAAAGTAGACTTTTTGTGGATGTTCCAGTCAGAAAGTGGACATAGAAAAGAGAAAGCAGCTTGTTCGATGGCAGGTCATGTGACCAATCGATGGAGTCTATAATCCCGTTCAAGATGGCTGCCAATGTGCAGTCGATGTATCAGTATTGGAAAAACTTCGATCTCCAGGAGTTGCAGGTACGTCTAAACTGTTTGAAAAGTAATTGACTGTGAATTTAAATTAGGTATTGTTAATTTTTTTATGCTTCTTGTTTTTTTTTAGAGCACTCCAAGCAGATTAAACACTGTTTAAATTCTGCCGAATTATATTGATGAAATAGAAAAAATATAATAATCATCAATACGGCGATTCTCATTCATCGACGCGGCTCACTCACTGTTCAGGTCTTTGTACGTTTTTTCCGGTATGGAGAGCCCTGCATATTATAAAAAGTTATTGTTCAACACAAATTGAGTTATGTTAACTTGCATATACTTTAAAGTTTTAGATGTTGCTTCTTGTTTACATTTGTATGCGGTTGTATTTACATTTGACAGTCCCCGCCCCCAATCCTTTTCCAGCCCTCATTGAACTACTTGACCCGGACAAGAACAAACAAACAGCACATCTCACGTTTGAAGTAGTTGCAGGCCGTCCCGTTTCATTTACAAAATAATTTATGTAAAGGCCTGTTTAAAATAACAGATAAATAATGAGAAATAACGTTTTTTTTTTTTTTAGCAAGCTTCTAAACACAGAAGTACTTTAATAGTTGGATGCACAATTTTGTTTGTTTGGGTTACCCAGGGGCGCAGACGCCTAGAAAACATTGACAGAAAGGGGTTGCTGTCAAGACCCTCCCTCACACATTTTCAGTGGGTTCCCAAGTGGGCTAAGCCTTCTTTTAGTACTTAATAATAATATGCCAAATGCATATAAGCATATAATGTCAAATAGAATGTATAACAAAATCTTTAAAAGATAACTTTTTTTTTGCATGTTGAAACTGTGCCCCCCCCCCCCCCCATCCCCTTTCCCTCTACACTATCTCTGGGGATAGGAGCTCTGCACCTTGGCTCTCAGGTTCCGGTTGCCCTGGGGGTTACCTCTGTTTTGCTGACCCCAGTTTGAAGTATCTGTAATTCATCTTGGTGTGTTTATTTTTAAATAGCAGTTTTACAATGTGTGTTTATTCCATTTGATTGAATAGATTTGACAGTCAGCTTATAAAACCATAATGTACTGCTGGTAAACATCATATTGCAGAGCATACAGACTAAAACAACAAAATGTACTCTTTAGAAAAAAGTTATATATATATATAAATATATGTATATATATTAAGATTATAACCTAAAGGGTTTGAATAGGATATTGTTTAAATTACTACTACTACTACCACTGTGTCAACTACCATGATACAGCTATCAACATTATAACCATGGCTTTTATTTTTAGAGAGAGATGAGGACATTACATATTCTCTCTCTCCCCCACCCCCCCCACCCAAAAAAAAATGCTTTTTTGGTTCCATTTTAATCAGAAAATACTGAAAACATAATTCATATGCTGTGACATACAAAAATTTAGTTGCATGTTCATTTCAGAACCTTGCAGTACCTTATCATTCATTGGCTCTTGATTGGTTTTACAAGGCAATTTAATGTTCAGTAGTTTGCCATTATTCTTTGAATGGTACAACACTCATACCATTATAATATTCACTAGCTGACTTTGAACCCTGGTACTTCAGGACTGTGCTTACAACCTCTAAGACAAACCAGCTGTGGGGATATAGTGTTCTCTCTTACATTTTTTGTTTGCAGATAGACACAATATCTCCTTATTGCTTTGTGTGCATGCTTGTATGTATGCATGTGCATGCATGCATGTTTGTCTGGTGAAGTGAAAGTAATACTTTGGATAAAGATTATGAGACTACAATCGTTTGGAAAGTCTGTGAATTATTCTTTTATTTCATCACACCTGTTCCATTTCTGGTTTGTTGATGTTTCCTTAAAAAGGAAGAATATTCTGTGCAATCTTCTTTTGTCAATTCAAAGTAGTTGACTGTGCCTTATGGTTTTTAATAGCTGACTGTGCCTTATGTTTGTTAAAGTTGACTGTGCCTTATGTTTGTAAGTAGTTGACTGTGCCTTATGTTTGTTAAAGTTGACTGTGCCTTATGTTTGTAAGTAGTTGACTGTGCCTTATGGTTGTGAATAGCTGACTGTGCCTTATGTTTGTAAGTAGTTGACTGTGCCTTATGTTTGTTAATAGATGACAGTGCCTTATGTTTGTTAAAGCTGACTGTGCCTTATGTTTGTTAATAGATGACAGTGCCTTATGTTTGTTAATAGATGACAGTGCCTTATGTTTGTAAGTAGTTGACTGTGCCTTATGTTTGTTAATAGATGACAGTGCCTTATGTTTGTAAGTAGTTAAGAGTGCCTTATGGTTTGTTAAAGCTGACTGTGCCTTATGGTTGTAAGTAGTTGACTGTGCCTTATGTTTGTAAGTAGTTGACTGTGCCTTATGTTTGTTAATAGATGACAGTGCCTTATGGTTGTAAGTAGTTGACTGTGCCTTATGTTTGTTAATAGATGACAGTGCCTTATGGTTGTAAGTAGTTGACTGTGCCTTATGTTTGTTAAAGTTGACTGTGCCTTATGTTTGTAAGTAGTTGACTGTGCCTTATGGTTGTGAATAGCTGACTGTGCCTTATGTTTGTAAGTAGTTGACTGTGCCTTATGTTTGTTAATAGATGACAGTGCCTTATGTTTGTTAAAGCTGACTGTGCCTTATGTTTGTTAATAGATGACAGTGCCTTATGTTTGTTAATAGATGACAGTGCCTTATGTTTGTAAGTAGTTGACTGTGCCTTATGTTTGTTAATAGATGACAGTGCCTTATGTTTGTAAGTAGTTAAGAGTGCCTTATGGTTTGTTAAAGCTGACTGTGCCTTATGGTTGTAAGTAGTTGACTGTGCCTTATGTTTGTAAGTAGTTGACTGTGCCTTATGTTTGTTAATAGATGACAGTGCCTTATGGTTGTAAGTAGTTGACTGTGCCTTATGTTTGTTAATAGATGACAGTGCCTTATGGTTGTAAGTAGTTGACTGTGCCTTATGTTTGTTAATAGATGACAGTGCCTTATGGTTGTAAGTAGTTGACTGTGACTTATGTTTGTTAATAGATGACAGTGCCTTATGGTTGTAAGTAGTTGACTGTGCCTTATGTTTGTAAGTAGTTGACTGTGCCTTATGTTTGTTAATAGATGACAGTGCCTTATGGTTGTAAGTAGTTGACTGTGCCTTATGTTTGTTAATAGATGACAGTGCCTTATGGTTGTAAGTAGTTGACTGTGCCTTATGTTTGTTAATAGATGACAGTGCCTTATGTTTGTTAAAGCTGACTGTGCCTTATGTTTGTTAATAGATAACAGTGCCTTATGTTTGTAGGTAGTTGACTGTGCCTTATGTTTGTTAATAGATGACAGTGCCTTATGTTTGTAAGTAGTTGACTGTGCTTTATGTTTGTTAATAGATGACAGCGCCTTTTGTTTGTAAGTAGTTGAGAGTGCCTTATGTTTGTTAAAGCTGACTGTGCCTTATGTTTGTTAATAGATGACAGTGCCTTATGTTTGTAAGTAGTTGACTGTGCCTTATGTTTGTTAATAGATGACAGTGCCTTATGTTTGTAAGTAGTTGAGAGTGCCTTATGTTTGTTAAAGCTGACTGTGCCTTATGTTTGTTAATAGATGACAGTGCCTTATGTTTGTAAGTAGTTGACTGTGCCTTATGTTTGTTAATAGATAACAGTGCCTTATGTTTGTAAGTAGTTGACTGTGCCTTATGTTTGTTAATAGATGACAGTGCCTTTTGTTTGTAAGTAGTTGAGAGTGCCTTATGTTTGTTAAAGCTGACTGTGCCTTATGTTTGTTAATAGATGACAGTGCCTTATGTTTGTAAGTAGTTGACTGTGCCTTATGTTTGTTAATAGATGACAGTGCCTTATGTTTGTAAGTAGTTGACTGTGCCTTATGTTTGTTAATAGATGACAGTGCCTTATGTTTGTTAAAGCTGACTGTGCCTTATGTTTGTTAATAGATGACAGTGCCTTATGTTTGTGTCTAGTTGACTGTGCCTTATGTTTGTGTCTAGTTGACAGTGCCTTATGTTTGTGTCTAGTTGACAGTACCTCATGTTTGTGTCTAGTTGACAGGACCTCTTGTTTGTGAATAGCTGACAAGACCTCTTGTTTGTCAGCAGATGTTACATCAGTATCCAGAAGCTTTAAAGGCAGGTACAAGTAGTCTCATTTGTATGCATTGATGAATGCCTGTTGACAGTACACACTTTTGTGTGGGTATTTTTTGGGGGAGTGGGGGTGTAATTGAACAGCAATAGAGATAACACATCTTCGTTTAAAGATATGCAGTAAAAAATGGTTTCAATGCTGTCTCACTTGATTTGATTGATGCATTTAAGTCTAACATTCAGAATCTACTAGACTGAATTGTTTTTCTGTCAATTCTGCTGGTGATATTTGCCAAATTTAAGACAACACTGTGTGCTGTGTATTTAGACAGATAGTTTATGGTGTACTTGATGTAATAAGTTTGAATTCTTCTTTGTTGCATATAAGTACAGATAATTGCTTTTTGCTTCTATAATATTTCTTGCACAATGGGATTATTATGTTTAAAGATGTGGGTGAATTCAGTTTGAGAATGGGATAAGATAGACTTTGTAACTGTTTTATTTAACCATTGTGGCAAATAAGGATATTAAATTAGGCTGGTATTCTCTTGAATCCTGGCATAAGAAAGCTGTGAAATAGTGTCAGTAACACTGACATATTGCGGATATTATATCTTATTTAAATTCTGTTCCTCAGGGTACCTTGAAAAGTGTATATGTGGGGAAAAGGGGAGGGGGGGGGGGGGAAGGATTTTGTGTAAGGATCACGTGTTACCCTCTTTAGTGCAATGGTTACCTGCTAGTTCTTAATGTCTTTCATGCTACACATGCCAATGTATCGCACCTCGCCACTGGTATGTGTGTGTATGTATGTGTGTGTATGTATGTGTGTGTGTGTTTAAGTATGAATGTTGGTAGGTGGATGGATTTATGAATGTAGTGAATTTAAAAAAAAAAAATCATGGACTCCTTTCTGTCTTACAACCAATTATTGAAGGTCATCTGTAGTGGTGTTTCACACACACGTGGGTATGACTGTCTGTCTGTGTACTGTTACTATACAGGCCTGCTTGCGGTCCCCACTCCAAGTCCGCTCTTCTGTTTCCTATCTGTGTACATAATCTATTGTTACAAACAGAAAGATGAGCAAACATTTTGCGATCATCCCTCTATTTTGCAGAACTATTTATTGATCGCAGCCGGACCATAATCTGTCCCAGGCGGAATTGAATTGCTAACAGACCAGTCGGGCCCAGTCGCTTTGTCGTCTTCTCGTTTCCTCCCTTCCGAATATCCCCTCCATAACCGCCTCTGTATTAACAAACAAAGAGTTGTAAGCGCCTCCATTTTCCAGGCAATTTGTCCACTCGCAACTGTTTCTATGGTGATGCTAGTAGTACCGATGATGTGCGCGCGTGTACTTGGGAGGGAGAGGGGGGGGGGGGGTAGGGGGGTGGGTGCTGTTCTCCAGCTTTAGATGCGTGATCCAAAATCACATTATAGACTATCAGTCAATAACAGCGACCGAATAACTTGGAACAGCGTTTTTCAAACTTTTTTCACCGTGGCACCCATGTCGGACATAAACTTTTTCGCGCCGGACCTACCATTAAAGCTGTTAAATACTTAGCAAAAGAAGAAGAAGAAGAAAAAACACAGTGCAAATGTAATGTTCAGTTGTCTTTAGTGCCATGAATGAAACTGTTCAAATGAATAATTTACTATTTCCTTTATGTTTATGGGAAATTTAGTTGATTGTATCCTCAAATCACTTGGAGTTTGCTCCTGTTTCTGTTTTTGTATGTAAAGTGTACGTTGAGAATGCACTGTAGCCTTGCCAGTAGCCTTGTTGTTTGAATACACCTGTATCCAGAACTGTTTCACCTGTATCCTGAACTGTTTCACCTGTATCCAGAACTGTTTCACCTGTATCCTGAACTGTTTCACCTGTATCCTGAACTGTTTGTCGGCTCCCTTCACGGTATTTCTGTTTTAAACTGCTGTCTTCGCTGATCTCAAGCAGGTTGTGAATACATCTTGATAATTGCCGCGGCACCCCTGGTATACCCTTTCGGTATCCAGTTTGAGAACCTCTGACTTAGAGGATACTGTGCTGCTGGCTGGTAGACGGTATTGCAGATGCCAGTAAAGTAAAGGACCCTTTGCCTGTTAGGCATATTGGGCTAGATCTATATTTTGTAGACTAGTTAATAAGACATCGATGGGTGATGTTGTCGACAACACCGACTGTCTTTACTTCCCATGACTTTACCTGGTACCCATTTGACTCTGCTTCGACCTCGGAGCCAAAGATCATTTTAAAATGTCCAGCTTCGTCAGGACCTGAACACATGACGTTTGCATCCACAGTCTAGCGGCTAACCGCTACATCACGGCGGCTGTCAAGTGAGATCAAGTCAGGAACTGAACACATGACGTTTGCATCCACAGACTAGCGGCTAACCGCTACATCACGGCGGCTGTCAAGTGAGATCAAGTCAGGAACTGAGCACATGACGTTTGCATCCACAGACTAGCGGCTAACCGCCACATCACGGCGGCTGTCAAGTGAGATCAAGTCAGGAACTGAGCACATGACGTTTGCATCCACAGCCGAGCGGCTAACCGCTACATCACGGCGGCTGTCAAGTGAGATCAAGTCAGGAAGAACAAGTGTCGACCAAGGGGAACTAAGTCAGCAAGCACGTCAGGGACCCTTCTCGTGGCATTGACACATCGGACATATGGTGATGCAGCCATGTTTGTAAAGATCACATCGGCACTTCGTGGGTGTTGGGGTCAGCATCACATGGGCACTTGGTGAGCGAGGGGGTCAGCATCACATCGGCACTTGGTGGGTGTTGGGGTCACCATCACATCGGCACTTGGTGAGTGTTGGGGTCAGCATCACATCGGCACTTGGTGAGTGTTGGGGTCACCATCACATCGGCACTTGGTGAGTGTTGGGGTCAGCATCACATCGGCACTTGGTGGGTATTGGGGTCACCATCACATCGGCACTTGGTGAGTGTTGGGGTCACCATCACATCGGCACTTGGTGAGTGTTGGGGTCAGCATCACATCGGCACTTGGTGAGTGTTGGGGTCAGCATCACATCGGCACTTGGTGAGTGTCGGGGTCAGCATCACATCGGCACTTGGTGAGTGTTGGGGTCAGCATCACATCGGCACTTGGTGAGTGAGGGGGTCACCATCACATCGGCACTTGGTGAGTGTTGGGATCACCATCACATCTGCACTTGGTGAGTGTTGGGGTCGGCATCACATCGGCACTTGGTGAGCGAGGGGGTCAGCATCTTATCGGCACTTGGTGAGCGAGGGGGTCAGCATCACATCGGCACTTGGTGAGTGTTGGGGTCACCATCACATCGGCACTTGGTGAGTGTTGGGGTCACCATCACATCGGCACTTGGTGAATGTTGGGGTCAGCATCACATCGGCACTTTGTGAGCGAGGGGGTCAGCATCACATCGGCACTTGGTGAGTGAGGGGGTCACCATCACATCGGCACTTGGTGAGTGAGGGGGTCACCATCACATCGGCACTTGGTGAGTGAGGGGGTCACCATCACATCGGCACTTGGTGAGTGAGGGGGTCACCATCACATCGGCACTTGGTGAGTGAGGGGGTCACCATCACATCGGCACTTGGTGAGTGAGGGGGTCACCATCACATCGGCACTTGGTGAGTGAGGGGGTCACCATCACATCGGCACTTGGTGAGTATTGGGGTCACCATCACATCGGCACTCGGTGAGTATTGGGGTCACCATCACATCGGCACTTGGTGAGTGTTGGGGTCACTATCACATCGGCACTTGGTGAGTGAGGGGGTCACCATCACATCGGCACTTGGTGAGTGAGAGGGTCACCATCACATCGGCACTTGGTGAGTATTGGGGTCACCATCACATCGGCACTTGGTGAGTATTGGGGTCACCATCACATCGGCACTTGGTGAGCGAGGGGGTCAGCATCACATCGGCACTTGGTGAGTGAGGGGGTCACCATCACATCGGCACTTGGTGAGTGAGGGGGTCACCATCACATCGGCACTTGGTGAGTGAGGGGGTCACCATCACATCGGCACTTGGTGAGTGAGGGGGTCACCATCACATCGGCACTTGGTGAGTGAGGGGGTCACCATCACATCGGCACTTGGTGAGTGAGGGGGTCACCATCACATCGGCACTTGGTGAGTGAGGGGGTCACCATCACATCGGCATGGTGAGTATTGGGGTCACCATCACATCGGCACTTGGTGAGTATTGGGGTCACCATCACATCGGCACTTGGTGAGGGCACGCTAGAACCACATTAGGTTCTAGTCCTGTCCTGCTGTTCTTTGTGGGCTAAGGCGTCTTGATAAGTCAGTCAATCAGTCCGTAGGGTGTCGTCTCCGCGGTCGAAGTTTGCTACACTGGATCGACTGCCCCCAAAGGTCTCTAGGTTTACGCCCTATGAGGCTTCTGAACGCCTGTCACGTGATGTTGTCCTTCAGTTTGTATCACTATCTTCATCTTGTCTTTTTTTAATCTACCCTCCCAACATTGTGTTTATAAGAGTTGCTGTGTCGCTTCCTAGGCCCCATTGAAAGGAGGGAGTGGGGGGGGGGGGAGGGGAGGGATGTGGACACACTGCCTCTCTTCCAAACAAGCATGTTATAAAAGTTGACTCATGAGGAGTGTTTTCTCCGAAGTTAGAGTGCACCTGCCTAATATGCCATGAACCAATAGTCTCGGTACGTATCAGTCAGATCCGTAAAATCGGTGTGCAAACGAAACTAAAGTTCTGCAACAAGACCAAGGTTCAGACACGGACAAATAACATAATCATGTTTTACTTTCATTATGTTGTTGTTAGTTTCCCGGTTAGCCCCCCATAGTTACTCCGTTGGCCCCTTATTTCTGCCCGCCTTAAGATCTCCATTTCTTTGCGAGCTACCTTTTCTCATGCATCTTTCATGCCCAGTGTTTCTTTAATGTCTCTTGTACATCTTCGTGCTTGTCGACCCCTGTCTTCCAGGAACCATTTTTTTTTAAATCACTGTTCTTTCCAAAATACAGTTGCGTTGCATATAACCAAAGTAAGCGACACATGTTGCCGACTGCAAGACATTTCCCATCTGTGTTTAGATCGCGGACCATGTCAGTTTACATGCTAATGAGAACGAGAAGTAGACAACTAATCAGCTTGACAGTGCCATTATTACGAATGACTAAATGAATATTACGGCTAGAAGCCCTTCAGCAGTATAACAGTATATTTCTTCACCTGGATCTGTTTGTAGCATTTCAGTTCAAGTGCCCCGATTTCTTATTTCATTATTAGGAGTATATAAAGACAGCACATGCAGTGATTCGTTTACTTAGGAAGAACGCCTTCTGATACACACAAAAGGGGGAGAGGTGGCAGGAAATGTAGAACACAATATAGATTAAGAACAACAAAAAAAGGAAAGATACATCCAGCGACGCTTACAACAGTATCGAGTGTCTATTGTAGAGGCGGCCAACAGACATGCTCCGTGCAGAGTGGCAAGCTTAACTTCAGAGGTCCCGAGTAGTTAGCATCCTTTGGATTTTTTCTTAAGCTCATGCCTGTGTGTTGGAAAATGAGCAGGTAGATAGATTGGCCAGTTCTGCACCACTTGGTGGTGAACTGATGTATAACAAGCTGGATGTTGTCAAGTAACAGAAAGTATTGTGAACGGCACTCATAGAAAGATCTTAGTGCACTTGTATTCATGGCGAGGCGCAGACGCCGTCTGGAGGTGACAGGTTCAATTCCCGGCACGGTAACTATAGCTTCCGATTTTTATGTTGTCTAGTGTGTTCTTCTATCTTTCTACTTCTTTCTATGAGTGCCGTTCACAATACTTTCTGTTACTTGTTTAATTCATAATATTTAACGGCCTCAAATGGTTCCCCCCTCTGTTTATTTATGGATGTTGTCAGGACCCTTTGGGAGCGAGTGAACAGTTCCCAGGAACAGATAGATCATTACGGTCTGAGGAGAATGGCACTGCGAGGAGTTACAAAGGGATCTATCTGGCTGACGCTCGACACTTAGGAGAAAGCGAGACGGATATACAATCAGACAGTTACTGGAGAGTTACTGGAGAATTCTTGACGATTACGGAGTGCAGGGTCAATTATTAGACAACATCAGAGCCCTCTATGAAAAAAGTGAAAGTGCAGTAAGAACATCTCGTGGTCTTTCTGAATGGTTCAAAGTCACAACTGGTGTCAGACAAGGATGTGTACTGTCACCATTACTTTTCATAACATACATGGATAAGATCACTGTAGAAGCAAACCCAGACGTGTATGCTATAAACGAATTACTTTTTGCTGATGATCAAAGCATACTGTATCAAAATGAATATGATCTACAGGAACATCTGACTACTCTCAACAACAGCTGTTTACAACATAATATGAGAATCAGTACAGAAAAAAACAGAAGTTATGAAGATCAGCAGAACACACAGGCCACTGAATATAAATGTTGGAAGTGCCAAAATCAAGCAAACCAAAGAGTTCAAATACTTGGGCAGTATATTTACAGAGGATGGAAGAATGGACAGAGAGATAGAAACAAGAATACAGAAAGCAAATGCTGTCACATACCAACTATCACCTCTGCTTAAACATCCAGATATAACCATGAAGACCAAAAGACAATTGATAAACACCATCTTCGTTCCAACACTCTGCTACCAGTGCCAGACATGGACAATCAACAAGACCCATGAAAGAAAAATAGAAGCCTGTGAAATGAAATGTCTAAGAAAAGCAGCGAATAAGACCAGACTAGACAGGATAAAGAACATAGACATTAGAAACACTGTCAAAACTACACCATGTTTAGACTACATAGAACATCAAAGAATGAAATGGTTTGGACATCTAACCAGGATGAAAAATGACCAAATAACATCACAAATTTTCAACCAAAGAAGCTCAGGATATAAGGCAAGAGGAAGACCAAGGAAACTGTGGATTGACGGGGTCTCCGAAACCTGCCAAAAGCATGGCCTCAGAACATCAGATGCTGCCCGCCTTGCTTATGACAGGAACTTGCATCTCCCCACAACGCTTAGCGGCATACGTGGAAGGAAAAAGTAAAAGTAAGTAAGTTACTGGTACCATCAAAATTGTAACTCTTCGCTTGCTGCTGAAGATGGGGACATAGTGCTGTGATGTCGATTCCTAATTCAGCCTTCACTTTAATAGGGACGGCCAGAAGTGCAAGAACCGGGATCTTATGTCCCCATCGACATCGCAAACGGTAAACAGAGAAGTGAAGAAGTGATGACGAGATAGTCCATGATTTCCACAGCCACATGAAAGATTCTTGTTCCGACCAATGTGTACTGTATATTTGTTGGTGATTTCTTGCAAGTCTCTTCTCTAAATATTGTTTACTGTTTAACCTGGCATGTTTGCACAGGTGAGTTTCATTAGACTTGTGGTGTGCGGGGATGTTTTATCTCCTGCAAGCTGTTGCATATGTATGGTTCCCGTTTGCAGGCCGTTGTGTGTTTAGTGGAATAAGTTGTATATACGTCGTTTGGACTTTTTCGTTTGAGTGCATTATTATTATAATAGCGCAGGATATCTAGGGCAACATGGTCTACCTCAATACTGACAACTGACTTGGTCAAATCAGATGTAACGGGCAGAAAGGCTCAGATATCGCAGTCTAGCTGGAAAACACAACATTAAATGCCCATGTTTTAAGTGGAATGGAAGAATGAAAATGGGAGGAGGAGGAAAAATAATAATGAGGAGGAGGAGGATAATTGTTAAAAATGTGCTGTCGTTGTGTAATCATTTCAGGTGGTTCTAGATAGACGTTGCGCTCTATTCATGGTTTTAGACTGATTCCTTTGGGTCGAAAATGGTATTTTGGTGATCCACGGGAATCGTCGCTGCAGCTACATAAATTGATGCTTTGCAGAGAGAGAGAGAGAGAGAGAGAGAGAGAGAGAGAGAGAGGGAGAGAGAGAGAGAGAGAGAGAGAGAGAGAGAGAGAGACTGAGCCATACAGAATAAAATACAGTGCAGTAAAGTCGACCATCTCGCTTTTTAAACATAATTCATTACAAATGTTAATGAAATAGCAAAGTTTGACACACTCTTGATGTACGTTTATGATTACTACGTATTCACGTGGAAACTACCTGCCTTCCTGAAACTTTTTCTAAGATTATCATCTTCTGTTCTTTCATTTGTAACGTAGGCCTTGCTGTCGATTGCTCCATTGTGCTCTGTCATGTGCAGGCTTGCTGTCGATGGCTCCAATGTGCTCTGTCATGTGCAGGCTTGCTGTCGATGGCTCCAATGTGCTCTGTCATGTGCAGGCTTGCTGTCGATGGCTCCAATGTGCTCTGTCATGTGCAGGCTTGCTGTCGATGGCTCCAATGTACTCTGTCATGTGCAGGCTTGCTGTCGATGGCTCCAATGTGCTCTGTCTTGTGCAGGCTTGCTGTCGATTGCTCCAATGTTCTCTGTCTTGTGCAGGCTACCTGTCGATTGCTCCAATGTGCTCTGTCATGTGCAGGCTTGCTGTCGATTGCTCCAATGTGCTCTGTCATGTGCAGGCTTGCTGTCGATGGCTCCAATGTGCTCTGTCATGTGCAGGCTTGCTGTCGATGGCTCCATTGTGCTCTATCGTGTGTAGACTTTCTATCGATTGCTCCATTGTGCTCTGTCATGTGCAGGCTTGCTGTCGATGGCTCCAATGTGCTCTAACATGTGCAGGCTTGCTGTCGATTGCTCCAGTGTGCTCTATCATGTGCAGGCTTGCTGTCGATGGCTCCAATGTGCTCTATCATGTGCAGGCTTGCTGTCGATTGCTCTATTGTGCTCTATCATGTGCAGGCTTGCTGTCGATTGCTCTATTGTGCTCTATCATGTGCAGGCTTGCTGTCGATTGCTCTATTGTGCTCTATCATGTGCAGGCTTGCTGTCGATTGCTCTATTGTGCTCTATCATGTGCAGGCTTGCAGTCGATTCTTCAACGCTGTTCTTTCCCCCGCAGGCTTGCAGTCGATTGCTCCACTGTGCTCTGTCATGTACAGGCTTGCAGTCGATTGCTCTGTTGTGCTCTATCATGCTCTATCATGCTCTATCATGTACAGGCTTGCAGTTGCAGTCTAATCCTCAAGGCTTGTCCATCATGTGCAGGTTTGCAGTGAATTCCTCCAAGCTGCTTTATCATATGCAGGCTTACAGTTGATTCCTCTATGCTACTCTATCATGTGCAGTTTTGTCAGTGTTGTAAAACGCCTCTAGTGCTACATCTTTGTAGACTAAGTTTTCATCGTTGGTCGTAATTTCTGGAATGTGAACCAGGGGTTGTCCTGGGTGCATTATACATCTTTTTTTTTGGGGGGGGGGGGGGGGAAGGGGGGGGGGAGTAAAGAAAGAAAGGTAACTACATTGGTACGGTCTACAGTTCCCCCTCCCCCACATGTACAATCAATAATTATTAGTGCCGCCATGGTGTAGCGGCTATACGCTGGCTTGTGGATTCGAAGGTCGTGGGTTCAGATTCGAACGGAGCCAAACGTTTTTCAAAAATGACCTCGTCTTTCAGGTCGATCCAGCCTTAACTGTGTAGCACGTCTATAAAACATAAGTCAACTCTATATGTCCAATACACCTGAGGGCGTGGACAATAATGATATGTACATAGATTAAATGTTTGTGCTGAATTTAAAAAAAAAAAAAAAAATTTTGTTTCACATAGTACACTTTGCATAATCCGTTTGAATGAACATAGTGTTTAAAGATATAAATTCGACTCACGACTAGTTCGACTTACGACCTGTAAGTCGGAACATAACTCAGTCGAGGAGATCCTGTATCTTTAGCGGTCTCTGCCTCTGGTCCTTGTTTGTCCAGAGCTGTGTGCCAACCTCTTGACGTTGTTCTGCCATTTATTTCCTTGTCCAGTTCGTTCCTCAAAGTTTTCTTTTCAATATTGATTTTTTCTTCTTCTGTTTTTTTCTTCTTTTTCTTAGCATTCACCGACTGTGGACTCCATTAGAAAGTTCTCATTGTGTATCAGCTTGTGGACTTTGGTCTTGTTCAGAACCTGAGTTTTGTATGCATATCCGTTTTACAGATCTGTATGCAGACTTTTGGTTCATCGCCTCTCAACGCTTCAATTCGAAAACAATGTGCCCGTTTTGACGACTTTTACGACATGCTTATTAGAGAGCCGGCGATCTCCCCCACCCACACACACACACACACACACACACACACACACACAATGGAACACATGAACCCACATGGGAAAGTACGGTTTCTATTTCTAGTCAGTGAAGGAAGCAAGACACCCACAGAGAATATGGACTGATTGCATTAAAACCATAGCACACCTGCATGGGATGACAGTGACCAGTGCTATCAGTGGAAGAGAAACTGTTTGTTCTCACGGCGGTCACCAGTGCTATCAGTGGAAGAGAAACTGTTTGTTCTCACGGCGGTCACCAGTGCTATCAGTGGAAGAGAAACTGTTTGTTCTCACGGCGGTCACCAGTGCTATCAGTGGAAGAGAAACTTTTGTTCTCACGGCGGTCACCAGTGCTATCAGTGGAAGAGAAACTGTTTGTTCTCACGGCGGTCACCAGTGCAAGTTGATTGCTGATGGTGTCTTCACAGTGATAAGAAAATTACACCTTTGAATAAGGCCGAAATGTT